>MU127862.1:18994-37844 GCA_014904975.1 Marasmius fiardii PR-910
AATACTACAGCAAGTACCACAATTGACTTAGGCACTGAACTGCAGCAAACACAACAAATTGCTTCTTGCAAACCAAAACAAAAAGTGATATAGAGCTACCACAAATTGCTTGGAGATTCTCGAATGAAAACCTCGCAGCTTATATACTGTCTACCTATCTATGCTTATAAATACTAATATATGGCCAATACAAACTGATACAAATGCAGAAATTGTCTATATATAGAAAATAGAGACCAGAAAAAGGAATTGCAGACGATATATTATTATTCTTTGAGTATTCTCGACGTGGGCATGTGGGCACGTTAGTCAGTAGGTTATAGATCTCCTGTTGACTCATAATCACGCCATCTGGTGGTGATAATCTCAGTCAGTGACTGATCTTATCGATAATCCGGAGTCATGGACCCTGAATATCAAATTCGTCGGTATATCTTTAATTCCTAAGGTGTTCTGCTCTCGCAGTACCAACTCTTCGTGGCATATACCCTGGTGTTTGTTATAGCTTTGTGACTCTACCCTGAAAGTCTAGTACCTGCTATATAGGCAAGGGACAATGTCTATACTTTCAGAGAGTCGTGATTATGGATCCACAAGTGTCCATGCGCCACTTTCGGAGTTAACTGAGAGGGTACTCATGCACTCCACTTGTGTGAGTCATCATATGAAGCCAATCAGGTTCGTCTGATTATGCATCGGGTTTAACAGCTTCCACAGCTGCATCAGACCAGTTCTAGGTCGTCGTATTGGCTGATGGTTCGGCCATATACGGTATTCAGAAGGTTCCCATTGCCAAGTTCAAATCCCCTTGGTCGCAGGTCTGTATATGATAGTTTTAATCGTTCCTCAAGTTATATAACCTTATAGAACGTCTACCCAGGTTTGTAGCTTGTTCTATAACAGCACACTAACTCTTGGACAGCATATAGAAGGTCCTACATGTTTCAGACCATCCCATAGCTTTTAGTCTGAAGAGTAATCATCTTATATACCCACGAACTATGATAGCATTTGAAGCCTATCAGTAGTCTGTCGATATTAGACGCTTCATATAACAGTGTACTGCTTTAACTGGCTGCTCAGGGCTCACACCAGTTCTTATATAGCCATGTTATCTTTGTCCCATATTCAGGATGTGGCAAATTTGGTTTATTTTGGGTACTTAGCGTTACTGTCATTACACCAGCACATACAGTGGTGAAAATGACATGACTGTATTTGACAATTGGGTGAAGGACTTCGCTCGCTGGCTTAGTATTGCTAGTCTGAATGGCCGTGAAGTATGCTGGAGCTATACTAAGAGTTCCTATGTACTCACATCAGTCGATATTCAACGTACCAACGCAGTCTCCATGTTCTTAACTTCAAATGCAAAGCGATGGCTCCGTGATGTTGTTGAGAAGATTCCCGATGCCTCTGCAAGGAATGAGCCTCTCCAAGGCCGCTATACCTTCCTCCAGGTGATTGCTGGACTATATCGATGATTTATCCATGATGCTTCACTCAATAAAGTTGCCGATATGTACGATTCCGTCACATACTCACGGTCTCAAGGTCTAGAAGGTCTCTTTGAGAAATTGAAGAACCTCGCACTCCGTCTACCTACGCCACCAGATGCGTACAATTTTCGTAAACGCCTGATGTTGCTAATCCCCGAGCACATTGGTAATGTTATGACTTCAATTCGTAAAGTCACCACCGAAAAGTCTACATTAACTGAAATCATGGAAACTGCTATCTCTATTGAACAAGGTGAGGCTGCCTGTGAATATTATCAGGAGGCCCGCCATAGACTTGAGCGTACTCACCGTAAACACTCTCGCTCCCGTTCTCGTAACCGCCGCCGATCTCGTTCTCGTGAACGTGGCAATAATAATTCCCATGGAAGTGGTAAGCATAGTGGCTCGCCCAAACGACTTCAAGTTGTAGATGGCCGCCACTCTGTTAAGCCTTATAATCAGCGGCATGATGACCGACCTCAATCTCTACCAGTGAGAGATGGATACAAGAACCATGATTCACGAGAACAAAAGGACTTTAAGCCCTTTGTCCGTCCCAACTTCAATTCATCTAATAAAAATCAACAATTAAAAGACCAATCTAAATCGGGTCAGGTATTCTGTATGATTGACGAAGACAGTAATACCCGCCTGTTCAGACTCACTGAAGTCAAGAATAGTCAATCTGATAATGAGAACTCACCTCACGAAGATAACCCGAGTGAGGATGAAAAGATCTGGGCTAGAGATGATGATGGCTCAGAATCTGAATCGCATTCTCTGCCGGGACACTCACCTGATTCGTATGGAGGGTCCCAATATACATCTGACAGTGAACCCAATGAGCGTACTGGATTTATGTTTGATATAGATCCATACGACGCCTCTGACTCTGAGATTGATGATTACACGAATCTTGAGCTGCCTGACAGCTTTGCAGCGATTCAGGACAGCTCAGACTCAGAATCTGAATATGCTTCATGTCATTCCAAGCCCGTACCGAATTTGGACTTGAAATCACATCTTACACTCGATTTCAATGAGTATTTCTGCTCAATTGACATTGGAGAAGATAATACTCCTGTTGCGAGTGTGGAACCAAAATCTAAATCATATCTTAATGTTGGTAGACGCCCTAGGCGAACCGCCACTGAGAAACGATGCTTAGTGGGATGGATTGAACTGAATGGCATTAAAGCTTTCGTGTTATTTGACAGTGGAAGTATGGCTGACGCTATTAGTCCCGACTTCACTCGTGCTGCTAAGATGAAAATCTTCCGTTTGGAGAACCCGGTTACATTTCAACTCAGTACCAAAGGGAGTAGATCACATGTGACCTATGGTTGCACCACCAATTACTGCATATCCTCATTAAAAAACACTGTAAAAGACTGTGATTACTTTGACATTGCGAATATTGACCGTTATGATGCTGTGGTGGGCACAGTATTTATGCGCCGCCATGGTATTATTCTGGATTTCGAAAAAGATGTTATCAGAATGAAGGATTCAGTTGTTCTGACTCTTTCTGAGGGGGAGGAACTGGCTGAATTAGCCCGTCAAGCATCAAAACATGTGGCTGATAATGTTCACCTTGAGAATAATGAACATCTTGAAGTGAAACCTAGGCCCAAGAAACCCGGTAACAAAATCTTAGGACGATCTAAGAGCGAGTTCACCGGGAAAACACATATAGATTCAAAATCTCCGCCTGAGAAATGACTACATGGTAGCACTTCTCAGGTACCGTCTAACATAGCTGAACCCTCACAGTCTCGTGCTAGTGTTGAAACCGTGGTTGATGAAGATAATAAAATCACAAAAGAAACTCTAAATTGTCATTTACCTGTATTGTTAGATCCTAATGATAATCTTGAGGTCGAAGACCTCTGTGCTATGATTGAAAGCGCCGTGACTCAACGAGAACAAATCCCCATTGATGAATTGGTGCAAGAATTCACTCGCACCCAATCTTGAAGTCCCAATACACCTAAACCTAAGACCAAAATCGTACTCGAACGGTTCAACGCCACAAATGATGAGGTTGAATTGTCTTCAGTTCTAACCGCTGCAGATATCCCGAGACTACGCCAACAGTGGCTAGACAAATACGCGGATATCATGAGTGGCATACCTGAAAGATTACCGCCGCTCTGTGCGGTTAATCACACCATCCATCTTATTGATCCTAATAAACGATACCATTATTATATGCCTCGTTGCCCTGATGCACTTCGAGGTCAATTGAATGAAAAGATTGATCGCTATATCCGTGCCGGTTGGTGGGAACCAAAGCCAGTATCCCAAGTGGCACCCATGCTCTGTATTCCGAAGAAAGACAGAAAACTTCAAACAACAGTTGACTGCCATGAACACAATGATAATACTATCAAAGATGTAATGCCGATACCTGACCAGGATTGAGTCCGAATGCAGGTAGCAGGCACAAAATATCGCTCTAAGATTGATCTATCAGATGCTTATGAACAAGTCCGAATTGTTGTTGAAGATGTTGAGAAATCCGCATTCTCAACGCCATTTGGTACTTTCATTAGCTGGGTAATGCAGCAAGGTGATACCAACGCACCTTCTACATTTCAGCGCCTCATGAATCATATATTCCGTGAATACATAGATGATTTCATGCATGTTTATCTCGATGATATATTCATATTCAGCAATACTATCAAAGATCATGAACGACATCTCGGATTGATCTTTGAGAGACTCAAGGAGCAACACCTTTACTTGAAAGCCAGTAAGGTGGAACTCTATGCTGATGTTCTGGATTGTCTCGGACATCGAATTGATGACCAGGGATTGCATACAGACTCTGATAAAGCCGAGCATATTTGGAATTGGAGAGTCCCTAGAAATTATAACAATGTTCAGAAGTTCCTAGGCCTTGTGAACTATCTTCAACACTTCCTACCTGATGTCTCTTCATGGACTACTCTGTTATCTGAAATGTCGAAGAACAACCAACCGTTCTTCTGGCGCCCTATTCATGATATCTGCCTTCAACATATCAAGGATCTATGCTGTAAATTACCAGTATTGAAGCTGATTGACCCAGAAAGTGACGAACCAGTATGGGTTATTTGTGATGCTTCAGTGACTGGTATTGGCGCCATGTATGGCCAGGGTCCCACCTGGCAGACGTGCCACCCTGCGGGTTTCATGTCAAAGAAGTTCACGGATGCTCAACGCAATTACCGTGTCTTTGAGACTGAAACCTTAGCGATTCTTGAAGCCCTCCTGAAATGGGAAGGATAAATTAATCAGTTATAAACATCGCATTCATGTGGTCACTGACCACCAAGCTCTTGAATTTTTTAAAACTCAGAAATGTCTGTCCAGCCGCCAGATGCGCTGGATGGTGTGGTGAAGCGCCGGTAGTGAACACACACAGACTGGAGCAGAGGCTCGACAGTCAAAGACTAGTCCCAATGACAAAGATGATCAATACTGCCCAGTATCCTACAGAGTACAAATACGCACCTAGTCCCAATGACAAAGAGGTCAAGGTGGGGGACTAGGTGACAAGTCGTCCTATATATACTACCTAGCATGTGACCTATGATGTCGTGACCAGGTGTCATGCGGAAACAGATAGAACATAGCGGAAGGTGACGGAAAGCAGTGGAATGAAAATAGACTCAAGAGATGAAACAAGGATAGTATCATGTATCATGGAGAAAGGAAAAGAGACCATAGGAAAATAAGAATAGTACACACTTTGTGACAGATGGAGTACTTGTCACAATTTAACTTTGACATCACCTATGTCAAAGGTGTCACCAATAAAGTTGCTGATATTCTCTCACGGTACTATGAATCTGATACTGAGAATGAGAAACACGCACCTACAGATTATGTGAATGCTGATGTATGGCTGGATAAGCTATGTGAAGACTTACCTATTGGTCTTAAAGAGGAGATCACCGAGATGCTTGAGCAATTCAAGGCATCTCATGAACTCCGTGACTCAATTGAGCCCCGAGACATCGAAGCTGAGGAGCTTGAACGTTCTCGTGAGCCTGAACTTCCCGAATACAGCATTCCACCACTTGTTAATCCCACTATCATTGATTCTCGTGCTAGTGGTCCAAACCTGCGTACGGACTTTGACGCAAACCCTACCTTCATGAATGAACTCAAAGCCTCTTATAAATCTGATCCTCTCTTCAAGAAAATTATTGAGAGACCGGATGACCATCGTAGATTCCAGTACGACTTGAAATCTGGTCTAATTTGGACTGCAAACCTGGCTGGTGAACGCATACTTTGTGTGCCCAAGTCACCGCCAGATGATCTCAAATCCCCACGTACCACTATCCTTGAGACTGGCAATGAAATTGTCGGACACTTTGGTCCACAGCGTACTGCCGACTATATTCGTCGGTGGTACTGGTGGCCCGGCATATATTCCATGACTGAAAAATTCTCTACTACTTGCGAGCCGTGTAATCACTCGAAAGTTAGTAACCGTTCCCCTGCCAGTAAACTACACCCTTTACCGATTCCTACTCGTCCCTGGCAGTCCATCGGAATGGACTTCATTGGGCTTTTCCCCTAAATCAAAGGATTCAATTATTTGTGGGTAATTATCTGTAGACTCACAAACATGGTTCATCTTGTACCCTGTCACACAAGTAATACTGCTACCGACCTATCGCTCAAATATATTCAAGAGATTGTGAGATTACATGGATTACCGTCATCTATAGTCTCAGATCGTGATCCTAAATTCACTTCGATTTGGTGGAAAGAAATCCATCGCATTCTGGGAGCTAAGCTCCTCATGTCAACTTCTTTTCATCCTCAGACTGACGGTGCCACTGAACGAGCTAATCGTTCAGTAGCACAGATCTTTCGTTCATCAGTATGACCAGACCAACATGATTGTGCCCATTGTTGAATTCACAGTCAACTCCAGTATTAGTGAATCGACTGGATACACTCCATTTGAATTGAATTACGGTTATGTTCCCTCTATGCTGTTTGACGTCCGAAATGAGGAAAACCTGCTGCCTGGGATACGCGCATATGGTATTCAGGCCATGCAGAATCTTTTCGATGCTCATGATGCAATTATTGAGTCACGGGTCTTCCAGACTCATTATTCAAATAAGCGGCGTACCGCTGAACCGAAATTGACCGATGGGGACAAAGTCTACTTATCAACAAAGAATCTCAAGCTTCCCCGTGGTCGTGCCTCTAAATTGCTCCCTAAATTTGTTGGACCATACACTATTTTGGAAGCCAATTCTGAAAACTCAACTTATAAATTGGATTTACCTCAAGAGATGCACGGAAAGCGACTTCATGATCACTTTCACGTCAGTCTATTGAAGCCCTACCATCCCAATGATGACGTGCTATTTCCAAATTGCTCCAAAGTTGAGCCATATGACTTTGGTGCCCCTGATGATGCTGAAGAATTTGTGGATTCAATTCAACAGCACCACTGGGACAAGAATAAAGTATTATTCTTGGGAATCCTACTCGACAGTGCACAAATTGAAAGCCTTAGACGATTACTTTCAGTTATATGGTGTGTCCCGATGGCAGGATCTGCCTCGAAAGTTGCGCGGTAAAAGACTTTAACCGTGGGTATTTTTAGTCCCACGGATCGAGATCTGCAGTCTCTCGAGCTGCGCCGCATCGAATATTCTTGAAGCCGTACAACTTTACGCCGTAAAAAATTTTTGTATACGTCATCACTATCCCAATTCAAGTCTAAAATACTGTACAGTGAGGAAACTGAACTTGTCTCAAACCCCCCACTGTCACTACTCGCTATCTCTGCTTAGTGCGCTATTCTCTCCATTTCCCACTCTCAAAATGGACTCCACCTCGAATCCCAGCCAGTTCTCTTCATCTGGGACTCCAGGTACGCATAATCGCTACACTCCTCTTGTTGGGGGAGGAAGATACTGATAATTTCTCAAATTTCGCTATCAGCACCCTCAAAAGGGACTGCACACCCAAAACTCAGAACCATCACTCACGATCCGCTTTGAGACTGTCCACCATGCGCTGGCTTCATTCAACACATCTCCTTCGATGCTGGTATCGATGCCCCATGGTTCTGTGAAGCCCACCGCATCCTCGCCGACTCGTTCCGTCAGGAACCTCAGAAAACCATCGACGCTTTGAATGTCCGTATTGGCCAGCTCAATGATCACGTCGCCCAGCTCGAGGGTCGAGTTACCGAGCATCAGCGACGTGCCACCACTCTACAACAACGTGTCACCGAGCTCGAAGCTCAACTCGCCGCTGCTAAACGTGCCGGTAATGTCAAGATTGCTGGTACCAAGCGCAAAACCGACTTCTCTGACCGTACGGTCACCGAAAACTCCCCTCCAGCTAAGCGTGCATGCTGCTGACGCCTCCATTATCGTTCCTCATATCGGATTTCACCTAGTCGATGCGGAGGCTCATCTCAATCCCGCTATCGACTTCACTCTTATTGAATACTCGAACTTCATGCCCGGCAACGCTCTCCATGAGGCAAAGTTCGACTGGAACCTCAACGACGGATCCATCATTCCACCCAGCCATATCGACTCTCTTCTCAAGTCGAACCATATTCCTTGGGCTCGTTCTATCACTGGACCTACTGCTGGAGCTCAGATGTTCCCCATGAACAATTCAGAGCTTCAGACTCTCGTTACTTCAGCCCATACCAATGGTGGCTGGAGCTCGCTCATCCGTATTTGCCTATCCTGTTGCTTTGCAAGTCTATTAGACTATCTTCATTCACGAGCTCCCGAATCCGTCGCACCTCTATCTGGTGTTGCTAAGGATATTCTCTCTGTCAACATAAACCCCACTTGGGCTCACCACACCTCATTCATTGACCCTTCTCAATTTGTTCGCAATGACAACAGCTTTGAAGCATGGGGTCAGACTCCCACCAACATTCCTTCAGTTCCATCCGCATCTCGTGACAACTCGACTGATATCGAGTTCGCTTACAGTGTCATGGTCCATTATAACCCTTCCTCCCATCTTGGACTCATGGTCTCTGACTCATGCTCGGTCTACATGCCCAGTGCTATCGGTCTCCGCATGTACTTGAAGCTGGCTCCCGTCGCCACCGAGTCTGATAAGAACTTTGGTGATACCACATTCCGCTATCGCAAGCTCTTCGTTACAGTCGCTGCTACGAACGGGTTGTACTCGACAGTACTTGCCTAAAAGAACCTCACCATCAATCCCCATCTCAACCTTGATCATTGCACCAAGGCAGATGTACAGAACATATTTTCCTTATGTTCACGTCTTGCTTATATGGGTGTAACTGTCGCTATGATGGATTCATTATACCCATGGGCTCTGCAGTACTGTAGTGATGTTTGCAGTCGCCCAATTCAGTTCAAGGCTCCCATTCGTCGCCACTATGCCGAGATATTCATTAATGCGCAGCATCGTTTGATGTTCTATCCGCTTCCCACTCCACCAGATGTTCGGGTTTTGAAATCAGACCCGACCGTGAGACCGCGGTTCCAGACCGAACCGGTGGCAGTACTACTTGGAGGCACGTTCAATCAACAGTCAGTTCCATCTCTGGTTCCGAAGTAGAATGTTTAGCAGAAGAGAGATGCGCAATGGACAGTAGCGACACTAGCATATCAAAACGAAGAGCTGTTACGGTTCATCGATGTCATCTCCTGGAGACTTGTTCCTGATTCGGCATACTCGTCGGCACCAAAACATGGGCGCCAAAAGCAGCGTCAACTAGCCGCAAATTTATAGTCTTTATAACTTACAGCCCAGAAGACTGTTACCTACTATCTTAACTGTGCAGAAGGATAGTTTTACGCTCCTAAAAATTGAGTAAAAGCATATCCGTTCAAGAACAAGGAAGTAGAGGTGGGGTCCGAGCCTTTATTCCGATATGGATTACGATTCTTGGCGCCCACCCTAACTCCCAGGGCATCAGGTTGAACGCGATCAAAGCGACCGGAAAACAGCCGTTATCTGACATGCAGTGTATCAGTACATATCAGGAAATGGCTAAAAAAGTCAGCTTTTGCCCAAAGAATTGATCCAGCAGCTGGAACGACAACGGATACGGTGGAAATAAGTAACTTACTTGGATGTAATGAGGCATATGCCGCCTTTTTCATTTTTCCGAGGTCTGGTTGTATGCCCAGAGCTAGGACCATTTGATGTTGAGGGATACCGGTGGACCAACGTTCTCGAAGCCAGTCATAGTCGCATCAGAACACGACTTCCAGAGGCAAAGCCTGTACCCACTGCCTTCAAGGAGTGCGGGATTGATACAGGAGAATTGAGGGTGAAAACGCCCATCTTCGAGCTGCAATCTGCGGTACTAATAGGGTTACAGCTAATAGATTATACACCTTGGCTTCCTATTACTTTCCTGACACTTCGATCAGCAAATCCAGTAGTAACCTTTAACCCGATTAAGGCCTCCAGGAACATCGAATCATATGCCCTTTCCATTCTCCCATTTCACCTGCCGTGTTAGCCTTCTTTATCGCAAACCTCAAATGGAAGCATCCCAACCTCTTTATCAATTACAGAGACGCATACTCATAACCTCGTCAACCAATTCTCCACTTTGGCCACTGATACCCACGGTGACCCTCTCGTATTGCGAATTTCATGTGCTATCCCCTGGATTGCACCTGAAAGAGGTCATCGGTTTCCCAGTAATGTGGGGCTAGGTTCGGGTTACTCAAAAAGCCCAAACATCGTTCCCGATACAGGCGGCCTACAAAAACTACAAACGGTTCTTAACCGCCCTACTTTTATCCACACCACTCCGATAGACCCCCGCCGTTCACCTCGGCCGGGGTCTACCTCCGGCTGTACTTATTTATTTTCTAAAAAGCGCCGGTTAACGTTCACTGATGGTGCAAATTTCTTTCCCCTTTCCTTGCAATGCGGGATCGAAAATAGCCTGGGATGTCATTATACTGATTTTTATCACTACAACACGTTGATGGCGATTATAATGGAGGGGAGCAGAAGTCCTGCTGACGCTGGTTGGCACAAGTCAATGACTTCGAAGGGCATTAATCTTTCCAAAAATTTTGTTTTATGTATCTGGTGTTTGTTAAAGGCATTGTGGGCATGAGGCCCACATCTCGTTTCAGAAGAAATCATACGTTTCCTCGTCCAGTACGCACGCATCCTCTCAGCGAGGTGGATCCCAAGGGCCTGGAAGTATTAACCCAACAACCGTTTTGCCGCTTTCGATGCCTTGACAGGTCAGATTGCGACCCAAACCCACGTGAACAATCAGGACACTTGTAAGGTCTGATGTTTTGGTGGGCCCGCTGATGATCTGGCAGAAAAAAGAACAAAGACAGAAAGAAATTTTTAATTAGTATACATCCAGTTCTGACTCAAGAGATAATTACAGTTGAAACTGTGCTTGGTGGTAAAGCCTCTCGAGATGCATCCTGGAATGTGACAGAAATAAATTGGTACTCTTGTACGGTTCGCAAGAGATGCGAGAGTTATTGCCTGTGAGCCAACTTGAAGCCGTTGCACTGCGGGTACGTCATTCGAAGCTCCGGCTGCTGGAGGAGTTGATATTAGACCGGGGTTCCACTTCGGCGCCGAGCTCGGTATAGTATCGTCCGAATTCCACTTTGGCTTTTCGATGTAATGGGTGGGGTAGTGATAGGCGTGGTAGTTGGCAATATAAGAATTTTCGACTAAACCTTGGAGCAAAGATGCCTGCAACATGTCATATGGGAAATGTGCAGTAGTCAGTGTGTTGTTTGACAACGTGCCATGGTCCGAAGGAGTGACGGGGTACACCGGATATGTGCTGAGGTGATGACCAATAAAGGGGTGCCTTAACACCACATTATCGAAATATTTCGTACCAGCGTATTTGTGGTACAGCGGATGATTTCTAACGATGGGAGAGAGGCAGGTGGTGAAGCTAGATTGAGCTTGATTATAGGTTTGACGGTGGGTCCCTAGGTAGGGAGTGGTGACGTTGGAAGGGAAAGTGAGCGGAGAGTTATGAGTCATAGACGACGGGAAAACGACTTGCGATGTCATTTCCCCTGGAAACCCCTGCGGCAAATCTGAAGACGGAAGGAAAGTGTGGTCTGAACTTCTCCATGGGTAGCTACAGCCGCTGAAGGGGTTTCCTTCCGATTCAACCAATATTGGAGAGGCTACGTCGGAGAAGTTGTCAATACAATTTTTCGGGAATGAATAGCAAGGACAATACCGTGTGAGCCATGAAGAAAGTTGTTTTCAGGCTCGTTATTTAATGCATGTTCCATTTCTGAATATGACATCGAGACTGGAGAGTATATGATACAAACGAGTGACTCAGTAGCCGCTTCGTCCTGACCTGTGTACCAACGGATGCTTGAAGAGAATGGGCTGAATTTGTACCAACATCTTATATGCGAGTTGGGACAAAAACAATTCTAATTCTGGAATGGAGATCTAGTTTTCATTTCCTCCAGATCATCATGGACAAGTATGGACTTACCTGTACTCCCGACCATCACGCTGACCTATGACTCACCGTATATATTTTTGGATTTTCCTTCAATACGCTTCGTACTGTTTCACGATTAATAGGTTTGAGGGTTTTTAAGGCTTGTTTAATGAGTTCGGTGCGGCCTTGGGGTATGATTTTAGTCTGGAAATGCCTCCAGAAGTTCAATCTTGAGCATGTTTTAGTATGTATAATGTCCATACTCCAGGACTGACCTTCCGCATTTAGCTTAGTTGCATCAAAATATGTAGTAACCTGCGCTGTTGGGAGGGTCCTTTGTAGCCAGAGGATCTGCGGGTAATTTTGGAACCTTTTTGCGAGTCTCCGGCACAAAGTTAAGCTTAAGATCCACTCAACACCCTCGCAGAGCCTGCGACCATTTCGGGAATAAAGATAAACGCCAGAACTACGACGAGGATTCAAATTGAAGCCCGCAGATCTTCGGCCTCCTAACAGCACAGGTTTTTATGGACTCGGGATGAATCTATGTAGGCAGGCAACAACGGACATTTGTCATACGATAGACTATGTGAAACAGAATGCCATTAGGGACCGTTGGACGGGTAGAGCCCTTTTGGAGAAGTTCAGTAGAATTCCATGCTCTTCAAGGGCCTATTTAGGTTTGTGTATGTCTGTCGAGACGGCGGGGAATTCAGGGTTTCTCAAAGAAAACAAGAAAGGAAAGAAGGGGAGAGACATAAAGATTAGTACCCTATTCTCTAGCTTTCCATTCTGATTCGGGATGCGAACCGGAAGACGCTTCGTGTGTACGGGCGCCTCTCCGAATGAAACCCGTAAAGCGATGACTTCGTAAAGAAATCATTTCATAGGTTGGAACCTTGTATCATGATGACGCTCTCCATCGTATCGGGTCTCATTCCCTTAATGAATCACCCTTGCCTAACAGCGGGGGTGCTCTTTAGAAGAGGGCCCTAAAATGCCTCCGTTTGGAAATCGGGGCACCTTCATGGCACCAATGATTGAAGGTGAGATCAGAAGAATAGAAGACATAGGCATTCGTTACCGTGCGAAGTTCAATTCATTTTCGAGACCACATCGACCTAGAGGACTAGTCGAGAAAGATAGTGGCGTCAAAACAAGAGACACGGATGGCTCTGACAAAGGCGAGGAACTCGTTCTTAAATGAAAAGCGAGCCAAGTCGATTCGATACTCAGTAGAACGACCGGCTATTGTGAGTGAAAGGTCGCGTACTAAAATTGAAAAGAGTACTTACGAATAGACTGAAACACTCAGTGGCTTTAACTTGGCTTGATGGAAGGGGGGACTACGGAGGATGGCTCATTAAAGACACCTTGATAAGTGTGGAAGGGGAAGAAAGGTTATTGATTCTCTACAAACGTGCGCTGAGTATTATGACAAGTTCCATAAGAACAATCAAACAGACAACCGAGGCAGCGAATCGGGATCGACTTCTCGAAGCTATCTCCTCTAACTCCGATGTCCACGGCGTTGACTGCGGATATATTCCCGAGATTGCATTGACCAGAAAAAGTTGTGATCTGTTACTATGTTTTGAGCAAAATAACAAGGGATGGCACGAGAGTCGGTTCCAAGGAAACTTCTGATGAGTCGTTGAATGATGATTGACATGGTTGTGGGCAGGTGCCGGGGAAGCGAGAAGCCAGTTTTTCTTTCATAAATTTCCCAGTCTGCATTGAGTTGCTGGCCCTCCTCCTGCCGCCTCCTTCACTTGCTTGATCACCTCGAGTCCCTCCTGCAACTTTCATGATGGCCTCAAATCCAAATGTAATGGCGGGTTCTTATTGCGTTTCCCTTTACATGTCATTAATGCTTGGACAATTGTAGGCTAGAGTGCCGACCGTCGAGGAATCATGGGAAGCAATTCATAAAATGGTAGACGAACACGATGAAGATCTTGTTTCGGGATACAGAGAGGACATCAATAGCCTTCTAGTTTTCGTGCGTTTTCAAACACTGACGTTCAGGGTCTTTACTGACCGGATCCTCACCCTCTATTGGCATATGTCGTAAATAGGCTGGTCTATTCTCTGCGGTCGTAACTGCATTCACAGTGGAGTCCTGCAAGTGGTTACAAGAAGATCCCCCAGACACCACGGTCGCACTAATAAGAGAGCTCGTCCAACAGGGTCGTGGCGAGACACCGTCTCCACCAAAACCTTTTGTCGCGTCATTTTCGGTGGTGTTAATCAACACTGTTTGGTTCCTTAGTCTTGTTCTTACCCTCGTCGACGCGCTTTTTGCAATCCTGTGTAAACAATGGATCCGGGAGCTTAAACGACCAGCGACCACCACGAGCCCCGAGAATGCCCTAGCTCTCCATTGGTTACGCCACGAATCATTCAAACGATGGAGGGTTCCATCGGTAATATCCTACCTTCCTATCCTGCTCGAAGTCGCACTCTTCCTGTTCTTTGTCGGGCTTTTTATAAGGCATGTGAGGGGGTGGCTTCAGATCACTCGAATGAACACGACAAGGGATTTAGACCGTTGGTATGTACTGGTACAAGTGAAGAAGTGAAGCTAAGGTAAACTACGTACGCACGGGCTTAAATACGGAATGAGCGGCAATGAGACAAATAGATGTAAATACTGATTGCCGATACGACAACTACGTGGACGCGTGGGCCACCTAGGAATCCCATATAGTACGTTAAATGAGTGGACTAGTAGTAACATATCATGACCACTCACATGTAAGAGTTACTGCTAATCGTCTGACCCGCCAAGAATGACCACCAAGATCCACCAAGATCTCTAAAAATTATGATGTTACCTGGGGCGAAAATTTGAATTTGACAAGTTAAAACCCACCAAATACATTAAGATTGAATAGCTTTTAACTCACCTACAATTGTTCTCTTCACCCATCAACGACCCACGAAGATCTAAACACCTCTGACCCATCCACAACCGCCAATAACTCAGAACTTGTTCCCTGACCCGTCAAGTACCCGCCAGCACCTCAAGATCGTTCTCTGACCCATCAAGTACCCGCCAACAACTCAATAATGCCCTCTGACCCGCCAAGTATCCACGGGCACCTTACCATTGCCCTTCGAAACTTCTCCGACCCATCAAGGACCCACCACAAAAACTTCGGCACTTTGCTGCTGGAACAACTTGATCTTGAGGCAGAATGTTACAAAAATTTCTGATACTAAGCTGGTGATGCCAGTGTCAAGACTCTGAATTGTAGTGAGAATCAACACGTTTGTGAGCAGTTGAAACTCGAGAGGGCAAATGGACACACATTTCATGTGCTGCACAAACTCCCAGTTCAGCACCTAAGGTCAGAAGCCGCTGGTACACAGCCACCTCATTCAACCCTTCGCAAACCACCACACTGCTTCGGCAGTGACTTGCTCATCACCGCTCAGGAAGTGATGACCAGACTTATTCTCGCCACTATTGGGTAAGCACAATTCCTTTTGATTGCTATCTTGAGTACTGGATACTGAATTATACAGAAATATGAACACATGGAAGTCTACAAGCTATGCAGCCCCCTTTCCCTTTTTCCCCTTTGTACTCCTTGGCTTCCATGCTTTCGTCGCTGGGTGATCCTCTGAGCCCATGTGAACAACTTCCTTTGGCTTGAGGCCTCTTTTGCTTCGTCGCGTTGCTCCTTCAGGCTCTGGTGGGGCTCCTTCAAGCACTGGTGCGACTACTGGGCTGGGGACAGGGGGAATGGGAGACTGGAGGGTTAGCTGTGGATCAGAAAGGTGAGGCGATTGGTTTGAGAGAGGTTCAGGATTATCGAGAGTAAGAAGGGCAGGTTGGTCCAGCAAGTCAGGATTGGGAAGGAGGAATCCATCATCGACCTGAGCGGGTTCATCAGGAAACACAGCCATCGGGTCGTTGAAATCAAAGTTCTCGAAATCTTCCTGTGCAGGCGCAATTCCATCAAGGTATTTTGACATTGTCATGCGAAGCTGGGTTTCCATGTCCCATCCTCCACTCTCCTCCCTGAAGATAATATCCCAAATTGGCTTGATGGCAGAGAGATCGAAGTGGCTCTTCAAGTACTCCTTCAGGTGCGTCTCAAAATCTGGGTAGGAGATTATTCCCTGAACATGACACAACGCCAGGTTCCACACAACTGGCATCTGCAGGATGGGTACATCCGAAGGAAGTGGGGCAAGAGTGAAGGGGGCTGGCTCGCATGGGATGGGAAACAGTGACTGAGACTGGTTCTCAGTGGAGGGTGACTGGTGATTCTCGAGGGAGGGCTGTTGTGGAGGGTTGCTCTCGGTGTCGTCATTGATGGTCTTTGCTGATTTGGGTGCGTTTCTCCCAGTTTTCTTTCTCTTCTCGCTTTTCTTACCTCCAGTTACTGTCTTAGAAGCTGTGTTGGCAGACTTCTTTCGCTTCTTTGCAGGCGGCTGTTGAGCTTCATCACTGTTCTTCTCGGCCTCCTGCTCCTTCTCTCTCTCATCATTCTCTCCGGTATTCTTCCGCTTCTTTCCAGCATCGTCTCGCGGCTTGCGAGGCTTGTCACCTTTGTAGGTATTCTTCAACCAATCTTGATGTTCCTCTGGCGTATACTTACGAAATCCAATCGACCCATCCAGGAGACCATCACGCAGCTTCACCAATTTATGAAGAGGTGTGCTCTCATTACTGAGGTTCTTGAACTCTTCAAAAATCCAGCCCTCCATATAGACTCCCTCAGGCTTTGTCAACATCTCGTCGACGTTTTCGTAGTGCACTTTCGGATTGGAGCGGCCCGTTACCTCAGCTGGAATACCTGATACATTAGCCAGAAACTCGGTTGGATGCAGCAACTCATATCCGTACCAAGGCTTTTCGTCACAAGATCACGGCACTGAATCTTCAGAACTCCAATCTTTCCTTTGTTGTTATGACACAGGTCTAATGAGGTGCGTCAGTTCTCTACCAGACTGTGATAAAGAATGTTACACTTACTTGCTGCATCGTATCCTGCAATGCAGTACGACTGCACCTTTAGTCCGATCTCTGCCGTGTTCCAGCCTCCTCTGATTGCCGTGGGCATGTAGGTCTCGATCTCCTCTTGTGAGAACCACCAGAAAGGATCAGCTTGAGTATCTGCACGACTGTTCACAATGAGGAAGAAACCATCAATTCCCAGCCGCCTCTTCAGGCCCTTGAACTGCAGGTACTGTCATTAGGATTCTTTCGCTTAACACATGAATGAAAGGACTTACTATTGCCTTCAGATTGGCAAGGGTGTGTGCAAGGTCTTGTGCTTGTGCTTTTGCCGTAGGTCGGACAGTTAGAGGGTGAGCATTCTCCTCACGAAGTTGCACAAAATCAGCTATGTATTTCGCCTTCTCCTCCTTGCTAAGTCCTCGATATTCAGCCAGATATTTCTCAGTAAGATCCATCAAGGTGTCTTTGCCTTCATTTTCTTTACAGATAAGCAAGTCAATAAAGCACACGTGGACACAGACAAGTACAAAATACGAACCGCACGCTTTCATCACCTTAAACGCATTGAATGCATTCACCTTCGACTTCATCCGAACTCTCCTCTGCCCATTCTCGTAAAGAAGCTGGGTCCAATATTGAGGGCTGGTACCAAATTCAAACGCCAGCTCAGAGGCTTTGGCCTCGATTTCTGCCAACCATGCTGACATCGCTTCCTGTTTTTTCAACTTTTTGTCCAGCCTTGTGTTGGTCATATTTTTGCGCTGCTCTGCAGTCAACGGTGCACATCATCCATAAGTCCCCACCTTTACCTTTCGACGAAAGCAAGGATATATTGCTGACTTGACCAGAGCAAATTTTGGAGGGTTGGCCATAGAGAAGCATGTATAGGATGAGTGGAGTTGGTGGGTGATAGCGGGTCGACAAGATGTTTTTTGGAGATGTTGGTGGGTAGTGGTGGGTGGTTCCCTTAAATCAGCAGTGACTCCATGGGCGGCCCTGTGGTTAAACTTCACCTGACGAGTTGTTGAATGACTGCATGTATCCGTTAGATCTGTGAAATATCCAATATCTCCATTTTGAAAACATTTTTGAGAAATTCCTGGTGGATCACCGTGGGTCCAGAGGTTGGGAGTCTGGAACAGTCAATTTCAGAAATCTTGATGGGTCGCTGAAGGGTACGTTCTTTTTTTGTACGAGGTTCAGACAAAAGTGCAATAACAGTATGAAGTTAGAAAAGCAAGTTCATATGATCAAAAACACGCATAAGTACATTCACTCTATCTAATCATCCTCTAGCAAACTGTAGATGAACGGAACCAGGGCTTCAGGAAACTCAGAGAATGTCTCCAACATGAGATTCTGAAAGTCGTCCATGCTGATAGCTGCACTGTACAAGCCCAATATCACCCCAACAGTTCTCTCCAAATATCCATGCGAGTTGAAGTAATGCAATGCATGACAGTTGACAGGGTTGTGAAGCTCGGGCTCTTCTTCTTGAATTAATGTTGGAAGAGCCGAAGGGTCCTGGAATTTGCCAATGGCCGGCAGATCATCACCTGACTGTTGATCACAGTTTTGTTTACTCGGTCTACTCTTTCTCTCACTTTACCCAGCTCACGTTGTTCCTTTGTCATGTCTATCACATCCATTCTGTGTCGTTGTAAGGGGACAGGTGCCATCTTACTCTTTTTCTACTCGTTCTACTCTTTTTTTACTCTTTTTTACTCTTTTACTCTCTTTTACAGCTTTATTTTGTCTCTCTTGCTATACTGACAGCTTATAGCCTCTCCACTATTTATATTCCTTTGTTTATTATCCACTTCCCCCTTCATCTCCTTGTGTTTACCACTCCAGAGCCGGTTTCCTTCATCTGAGGCCTCTGGGTGACTATGTGACACTATGTGACCTCATGTGATGTGGCTGTGG
>MU127862.1:37959-97877 GCA_014904975.1 Marasmius fiardii PR-910
CTGCAGGTGAGTAGTGCATTTTACTTATTTTTTACACTGTTGAATATATCTTTGGATTTTCCTCCTGCAGATATTGACTGAGTGAGGTCCTCAGCTGTCTCTGGATTTTCCTCCTGCAGATGAGTAGTGCATTTTACTTATTTTTTACACTGTTGAATATATCTTTGGATTTTCCTCCTGTAGATATTGACTGAGTGAGGTCCTCAGCTGTCTCTGGAGTTGCCCTTACAGTTGTTTGGTGTTTGAAGTAGTCTGTTTCTTCCCAGTGAGCCCTCTGTCATTCTCTTTTCTGACTTCCCCAACTATGCTATTCAAACGCACTCTGTGATGCCACATGCACCAGCGATACTCGAGCCCGGGAATTGTCTGATTGCTTGGGTTCACATCTGCTCTTATCAACATTCCATTCGATTTGTCCAGATGACTGCTTCAGGGGGCCATTCACAAAGCCAAAACGCGTTGCCGATACTCAAACCCGGGAATTGGATGATTGCATGGTTGCATGTATTGTCTTCTGATGCAGAGCCCTTTGCTCCTTTTGTCTGTTACCTCCTGCCCAACTTACGCTGACCTTTATGGAACATTGATTGACAGGATGGCACCAGCAAATGCGGTCATTCTGCCAGACTTTGACTTTGGCCCTCTACTTCAACACGCAATGGCCCGCAAGTTAGAAGAAAACGTGTCAGATGCTGAAAACGCGTCTGATGTTTCCTCAGTACTCAGCAGTCCTCCCGATTCTCCCATTCTGACCACCTCTACCATCGATACCAAACACATCCCGATTCTAGAGTTGAACAACTCCATGCCACCACCTCCCCAAAATCGCTCCAGCTCGAGAAAGCGCAGTCAGAAAAAGCGTGGGCACCAGAACAGAAAACGGAGGTGCAAAGAGGAAAACGAACGTTCCAGAGACGAGTCCAACCGCGCATCTGCTTTGAAGAAGAAGCATCTCAACAATTCATGCATCATACCATCGCGACTCAATCTCACCAACATTCGCGTCTCCCAGAACGGCTTCACCAGTTATCATACAAATTGGGCTCCTCCCACAGAGTACACGCTGGAGGAAATGGTGGGCCCGAACTCGAAGTTCAAATTTCGCCTGATTGTTTGGAATGGCAGGTAAGAAACCACAGGCATTGTTCAACCAAAACGATTGCATGCTGACTCATTGATGTTTAGAAGCACGCTGTTCATAAAAGACCAAAACGGTCATATTCCAGTTTTTGGCATACCGCCTCCTGAAGACCCTTCTTTCCATCAAGCAATGGACGCTCTTATGCTGGTTGTAGAAAAGGAGAGACAAAATATACAGTTTGAGAAGAAGAATCGACGCAGTGGATACGGATACTTGACAACAGGTGTAATTCATGGCATGGGCACTAAGGCTTGTCGGGTTTGACTTCTAAAGCTTTCACAAGTTCCTGATTTCCCAGTTAGAAACCAAAAGTTAGAAGTCAGAGCTGCCAATCCAACATTGACGTTATTGCCCGACTTCTTGATGATCGAGACCTCTATCGACTTGCAGGACATCAATCTAAAGGGTTTAGGGCATGGTCGCCTTCCATCTTCAAATCTTACATGGAAAACAAGAAGGAATTGACCAAGAATGATACGAACCTTCAATGGAATTTCGACAACAGCGTTTTTGCTGCCATCTCCATCAACTTTGGCCCTAGGACTGTCACATCTGAACATACAGATCATGAAAACCGTGCTGATGGATTTTGTGTTATTACTCCGCTTGCTCCTTCTGAAGGAGGGTACGATTACCAAGCTGGTGGTCATCTCATTCTTTGGGACCTTGGCGTTGTCATTGAATTCTCTCCTAAGGCCAGCTTGTACATTCTTTCCGCCTCTCTCCGACACTCAAATGTTGCAATTGGCCAACACGAGAAGCGCTACTCCATCACGCAATACAGTGCTGGGAGCCTCTTCCGTTGGGTGGAACATGGATTTCAGCCAGAATCGTCTTATTATGCCTCCCTCTTGCCAGAGGAGAAGGCTCGTGAGGTGGCAAAGGACGCAGGTAGATGGAAACATTCCTTGGAATTAATGTCGCATACTTCTCAGCTAGCTGTACAAGATTAGACACTCCAATGTTCCTTTTGTAGACTTGAAAAGCTGCCTTTAATTTAACTCTGAATTCTGAATGCCATCATGAAAACAGATCTCTATGTGTGAATACTCGTATGCTCTACCTTCAAATGATTTCTCACAGTCTGTGCATTGCTACATCGATTGTTGGGTGTTCATTCTCTTCAGATAGGTTCAAAGTAAGCTTATTAGCAAGAATGTAATGAGAATACATCCATTTGAAGCATGGAACAATAAAAGAGACAAAAGAATTGTGATGGTTGGTCAGAATTACACTGTGATGCTGCGTTTGATTGAGCGTTACTCTACATCAATCTCTGCTTCTTTCTCCTAAACCACCACTTTCAACAAGCAAACACTCCCGCACACCTCCCATTCATAACAGCATTGAAGATTCAGTGTTCTAGTGCTCAGATTGAGAATTAGGGGGAGAACGAGAAGACACAGCAGTGGGAAACGAAAGGAAACATTCAGCATGGTCAGTTTCTAATATTCGTGGTCAGTTTCTCATATGTCTGTCTACAGGGCCACTCAGCTGTGATTGTCCCTTTGTTTTTGCACCGTAAACTCTTGGAAGAGACTCAAACTTCTTTGTACCAAAACATCTGTGGATTTATGACTTTCTGACTTCCAATTCACTCAACATCAAAATGCCCTATTCTGTGGTCAGTTTCTAAGATATGGTCAGTTTCAAGAGCTACAATGACCTTCTGTCCAGTATTTACTGATGAGATGGTGACTTAGATTCGTTACTCAGCATTATTTTTCCCTTATAAACCCAGCAAGATCGCTCAAGGTGCCCTGGCCATGGCACCTCGCTTCTCAAAGGTTCTCGATCCTGACACCGACTGGAGTGACCTACCTCCGTCTTCTCCAGAAGGCGACTGGGGCCCATACCACGAGCATCAGCTGCGCCGGCGTGAGGAAAGAAGTCACATTGCCATTCAGAGGGCCCTTCACCGAACCCCATCTCCCAAGGTCTTTAAACGGCGTTGCATTTTCATAGCCAGTCCATCTACAGACAACCCTTTGTCTTCACCAGCATTGCCTTCCATGTCTTGCCAATCCTTCACATGTTCAGAAATGCCACCACTCATCTTTCCATCTACCACATCCCCCGTTACATCGCCCGCTGCTCCACCCACCCCAGAACATGATACCGTGTTACCCATGGTTTCACCCACCTCACCCATCATCTTTCGACCCCGGAAACTCTTCAAGGAGACCACAAACTCTGTAGCACCAAGCTCACCACCGCAGCATTCGTTCAATGCAGAGGGTCTATGTTCCCCACCACTCAAGGCAATTCACACCTTGGAGCAAGTCAAAAAACGTGCTCCAGTCAGCCTGGAGACTCGCAAAGAGCGTGCTCGTGCCTATTCACACTGCTACTATGAGAAACATAAGGAAACCCTTCAGGCAAAGGCTCGACTCAACAAACAAAGGTCAGTATTCTCATCTTTTCATTGGATTCTTGTGCCCTTTCTAATTAACAAATCTTGCATACAAAGGCAGTGTAGTGATCTAGGTATGCTAGCTCCCAGAGCACGCCAAGAAGCAATACAGTGTCGCCGAAACCTCAACAATCAGCACAAAGCCACCTACCATAGTAAAAACCGCGAACGGCTGGCAGAGTCAGAGAGTATACGCCGCCTTGAAATTCGTGCACAACAGCTAGATATGGAGCAAAGGAATCATGCCACTTCAGGGTGCGTGAATTTTTTTCTTCTATTCCTTAAGGCGTAATCAGATGCTGATGGGAAATGTGAGATCAGAGCAAACAAGATCAGTATAATTGACCAAATCTTCTATGCCAACTGCAGCCATTTTTAGCTTGCACTATCCTCAAATATTGAACAGGGCCCTTAAGTAATTTGAAAATACATTGTCTTCTTTCTCTCATGTCCACTGAACCTGAGCACGAGCCCTTCGCTCATCCTTCTGATGGACCTTTCCCATGTGTCCAGGCTGACGTCGACACTACAACAGAGTACAACTCAGACACTACCAAGCACACTTCAGAACTAGGATATGATTCAGACAAAACAGCTGTAGAGAACAGAAGGCCTTCTCAACGTCGAGGACGTCGAAGGATGGCAAGTCCCCAAAGTTTCTTTCTCTCAGCTGACTACTGACAAACCAGACAGATCCAGAGAAACTTGAGGTCTCCAGAACCTCCAAGCCAAGAAGAGCAGCAAAGTATGGCTGCAGAGGCTGCACAACGTGAGTTGGAGGAGAGGCGAGGTATGTCTGGTTGTTTAATTTCTGGCAGACCTTATTGTTTGACTAACTAAAACCTACAGAGCGCAATCGACAGCGACGACTGAATCCAAACTGGAAGCCAACTGACCCTTACCTAACCATTGACGACCGCCCTCTCAATATAGCTCCCAGACGCCGTAGTTCCTCAGAATTCCTTAGGGGACTGGCAAGGATTCAACGGTTCATTGAGTCTCCAGAGCATTCAGAAGCTGTGTAGTGCAAATATTGTCGTTATTTGGGAAGAGCAAATAAAATATATGAGCTCAGAGAGCATTGTCTACATCCTTGTCAGAGTCAGAAGTGCAGCCATTCAGGTCCTCAATAGTAAGTCCCTGCACAAACGCAATCAAGGCCTCTTCATCACCGTCATCAGGGTCCACAAGTTCATCAAGGGTCGGGTCAGCAATAGTTGACACATGACATCCAGGCTGAAGGTCTCCGAAGGTGCCCCCCTGCCTCACAAGTCCAAGTAGTCCTACCCATGGTGGCAGGGGTGCAGAATCCGTAAGTGCTGGATCTCTTGAAATGCGCTCACCTGGAATGAGATATCCTTGAAAGAGATCAGTGTCAAAACTCCTTAAGTTCCAAATGAGTACATACCAGTGCCCACAAAGCCTTTAAGATCTCTAGTCTGCGCCAGTCTCTGAACAATTCTCTCATGCACAGTGAGCCGATACGATTGTTGCCTGGAGAGTTCTGATGCCAGACCTAGGTTGAGGGGAAGGGTTCGCTGGATTGCATGATGGTAATCCGCATGATCATCAATGAGAAATGTTATGAGCCTTTGCATCTCCACATGCAATCGCTCCAACTCCTCTCTCGCCCACCGGATACGAAAGTGAAGCCTCATGGCCTCACGATTCTCCTCCCATGCCCAAATAAGTTCAGCAACATTATTTTGGGTGTCCTTCAAGAGGTCAAAGTCTGCGACCAAGTGTCGGTCGTGGGGGAAGCATGAGTGCAGCGAGAGCATTGTAAGCATTTAACGCTGTTTGGATGGCTGGGCCCCGAGAGTTCAGTGCCTTTGAGATTTTATTGCGCTGTTTGTATCCTGAAGTGAATTTGAATGAGTGCAAGAGTAGGCAAGGTAAGAATACAGCAATGTACCAATGTCGCTCCTGTTCAGCTTCGTCAGCTCAAAAAGCCGTTGAACAACCAGCTTCTCCAATTTCTCCAGCGCTTGTCGGTACTTTCGCTCAATCAGGCGTCGGCCCATGTGCCTGTATTCCTCACACACAGGTGTCCAGCATTCTGGGATTCCAATTTCATCTTCCAAAGTGCAGAGTTCTTCTTCGATGCCTTTGACGCGCTTGTTAGTGGTCCGATTGCGAGCCTTGATTTGCTTGATCTGCTTATCAGTCAGGCTATGCCAGATTTCAGGGAGCTTCAGGTACTTGGCATGAGCTTCGTGTGATTTCTTTCTAGATTACAGCCTGTTAGTAGCCTGCAACATAGACCAAATGGTCATACTTACTCAGCGTCCCAGAAGCAATGCAGTGTCTCAACATAATCCAAAGACTGCAATATCTCCTCTGGCTCCTCTATTGAGGTTGCAAAGTAGGTCCGTTCCGCGTTCAGGAAGTCTTTGCAGGCTGCTGTTGACAAGCCAAACCTGTGACAGGCCTCCTCAAACACGGGCTCATCATCCTCAAGCCTCCTCAGGGCATCTCGGTAGTTTTGAAATATAAAATTACCTAGAAACTTGTTAGTTGTGCAGAACACAAATCACAGACTAATACATACCTGAGAGAGCATGCTTGTCTTTGTCATTGAAGTTGAAATGTTCAAGTATTGCCTGACGCCGATGAAACGGAGTCGCCAGGCGTGTGGTGGATGCAACATGATTTGAAAGTGAGAATGTTCGTTCACATGTCTCAAAATCTTCTGTTCCCACTCCTGGCGTGTACTGGGGATGCCAAGAGGTCTGGCATGGGCGATTGTGTGCATGTCCGTTTCGCAGGAGTCAGTTTTGAACCCGCTTTCTGGTTCGAGCAAGAGAACACTATAAGCATGTAAGGCAGTGAATGTTTGTATTGATCACATACCTTTGACTTAGCTCGGGCCTGGTTCTTCACCACCTCATCCTTGAATTGATCTACCTCTTCGTCTTCAATCCAGCGATAGTCAGCAAGTGTTCGATTTTCAGTTCTGGGCCGGCCAGTTTTGTACTCCGTGTCTACAAGCTTAAGCGAGTTGTTACCATCCATCGCAATGAGCATGGATGGGGAGAGTGGGTTCTCTCCTGTGAGTTGATATGTGCACAGAGGACACGTCGTTGAAGTCTTTGCAGCCTCTGTATCGCGGTGAAGGGCCTTGAGACACAGTTCCTTGACTTGACGAAGTATTTCTAGATAGGTGTCATATGCCGATCGGAGTTGTTCATCAAGACCAGATCCACGAGGAAGCTAGAGGCTGAGTCAGCAGATTGTTATAGAAGCAACGAATGATTCTTACAAAGTGGATATGTTGAACAGACCATGCCAGCGTGTCAATACTATACTGAGGGCAAGTCCTGTGAATTTGTCGAAAGCTGTGAAGAAAATGAACGGGAAAGGCCATCCCCGGCTTCTCTGGGCTGCAGGCAATAAGACCGTGCCTTGCGAGGGTTACTGGGATCGAGATTGTACCAGGGGTATGGAAAACTTCGTGTGGTTGGTTTGCTGTCAACAACCATTAATCAGTAAGGAAAGAGTCAGGACTGCTGGGATAATTACATTCAAAACTAATGCTTTCTATAAGCCAAATAGATTGATTGTTGTCATTTGAGGGAGGTCCATGAGCAAGGAACGCAAGATAGGCATCGACTAATGCTGGGTACTGAGGTGCCCATGCTTCTGTCTGCTTCTGAATGCGGTCTTGTCGATCTCGATCATCAGCACGGTAATGTCTATTCACAATCAATAAGTCAATTGTATACTAAAGAGCAGAATAGAATGCACCTTGATGGCATGAAGGAACTCAGTATTTCCTCGTACTCCCGTCCTTTGTGACTGTGGAGTAAAGCCTCCTCACCAGGAGGAAACATTTCATTCATGCTGTCTGGAGGGGAGAAGTCATCATCATCAATATCAATGTCCATACTCTCGAGGGGATACCCTGCAGAATTGATGAAGTTGTGCCCTTCAAAGGTCAGTGCTAGCACAACCAGTCGATAAGCGTTTGAAAAGAGAAATACAGAATTGCTCACCTGGATACTGCTGTTCATATGCAGCCCGTTCTCGCTCCAATTTCTCTATCCTCGAGGTCAGCTTTCTAATCTCTTTTCTCGGACCCTTCCTTTTACTCCCTCCGAATTCGACGGTAACCTTCTTCGATCCCTTTCCTCTGGCCATAGGCGTATTTGAAGCAAGTAATTAGAGAGAGCGTGAGTTGTGGAGAGAGTGGGGTGGTCCAGCAATAAGAGCGAGTGTCAAAGCCGAGGGGTGAGAGAGGAAGTCCACAGAAAGTAGGAACCTGTACTGTTTACAAATAGATATTTCAATTGAGATGTCAAAGGAGAGTTGAATACTCACCCAGCAGTCAAATGAGAAAGTACTGGTCTGAGTTCACTGGCTGAGCGGTGACAAGGAAGCCACTGCCGAAGTGGTGGTGGTCGTTTGCGAAGGGTTGAAGGAGGTGGCTGTGTACCGGCGGCTTCCTAGGCACTGAACTACAGCATGTGAAATGTGTGCCTGACACTCGTTTGCCCTCTCGATGTTCAACCGTTCACAAGTACTCACTACAATTCGAATTCCTGACTCGGGCACGATTAGTCCAGTATCACAAAACCTTTGCAACATTTTGCTCCAAAAATCCTCCTCCTGATCACTCCAAGTTGTTGCAGCAGCACAGTTATGAGGATTTCGTGGCAGGTTTGACAGGTCAGAGAAGGTTTGAAGGGCGTCTTCACGGGTACTTGATGGGTCATAGAATAATCTCGAGATACTAGCAGGTACTTGGCGGGTCAGATGTAACTTGAACATGTAGGCGGGTACTTGCTGGGTCAGAGACAAGTAGGTCTTCGCGGGTTGTTGATGGGTGAAGGGCATGATCATAGGTGAGTTATTAGCTCTTTAAACTTGACTTATTTGGTGGGTCTTGACGTGTCAATTTCAAATTTTCGCCCCAAGTAAGATCAAAGTTTTCAAGGGATCTTGGTGGATCTTGGTGGTCATTCTTGGCGGGTCAGACAATTAGCAGTAACTCTTACATGTGAGTGGTCATGATATGTTACTACTAGTCCACTCATTTAACGTACTATATGGGATTCCTAGGTGCGTGGGCTATAGGCGTTACACCCTCCCCCACCAGATTGAGTCTACAGGCTCAATCGTCAAACATGAAGAAAATATTTGAGTGAGTTGAATTGAACTCACAAAATTAGGCTTCGTTAGAAGCACTGGGGGCGCTGTTTGACGCCTCCGACATAGTTGTATCTTGATCATCGTTCGAGGGAATCGACACGTTGCCTGAGTCAAGAGTAGTAGCAACGGGAACTGTCACAGTTCCCGGAGTGGTAGACGTTGGGGGAGAAGGGTTGGGAAACAAATTAGCGGGAGCTGTCGCAGTTCCCGTAATATCTGAAATTAAAATTGAAGCCGCCAGTTTGACTTCAATAGTGCCATCAGAATGATAGACGTTGTCATCCAGACCGGCAGGGATGCTCTGAGTCTGGAGTAGAGGGAGAAGTCGGGAATGGAGCTGACTCCGCTCATAATCATTATGAGCATCGGGAGATGGAGTGGAATCCATCAACCACAAAAGTGAAAAGAGCGCGCAGTCGTCAAGAATGATGGGCTCCATGCATTGTAAGTGTAAAAACTCACAAAGAGAGTGTAATGTCAGGTTACTGACATCGCCTTTGAATGAATCAATGGCAGGAGCCGGAATAATGATAGGATTGGTGGTGATGTACGCGCCGTAATAGCCTGGAGTAAGGCACAACTCGACGAACACACGTTGATATTTCATATGGTGTTGTGGGGAGGAACCGGATCAGTGAGTTGGTGAACGCAGATAGAGTTTGCGCAAGCCACGAACAGAGCGAAGGGAAATAGATCCATCATAGGAATAACGGATCCCGATCAAGGGGGAATTGATAGCGAAACGTTTGGCAGCCCAGAGTGTGTAATCCTCGATGGGCGCCCGTTTTTGAGGTTGTGTAGGACGTTTAAGCGTCGTATTTGATGCGCTGGATCCTGAGTTTCCGTTAGTTGCAACGGGAGAAATATTAGGTGCATGTGACGCACCAGAGAATTTTTCCAGCATGAAAGCTGGGGTGTAGTGTTGGGCAATGAATTCTTTGTCAACATCGGAACGTTGGACAATTGAATTCTTCTTTGCACCCTTATACAGACGGTACAAAAAATTGAATAGACCAGCATTCGGTTTGGTAGTCTCCTCTGAAGCTCTGAGGTTGACTATAGAGGTTTTTCACCTCATCCGTTGTGGTAGGGACAATCCATTTCATATGAAGCGGACGCCCGTTGGTTTTGGTGATGGGAATGGGCTTGCCCTGCTCATAGGCAAGTCGGGCGGCTTCCCAATCATCCCCGGATCGGTATCTACCGTCGTCCCAGGGGGGAAGTTACTCCTGAAGTATTAAAAGCTTGGCCAGGGCCGCCTTCATCATCGACGAGCATAGCCGTGGCATGTGAATCAGCCTCAATATGAGGCCTTTTTCTTTTTAATTCCGATTGAGCCTCTCGGAGAGTGATTAACTCCGAAAGAAGGCCTTCCATTTCAACCTGTTTCACTTTGAAACAGTTGCTCAGGTCACAGAAGCGCCCCTCAAGTTCTCCAAACTCCTTGGTGGCATTTTTGTACTGATTATATGTGTAACTATACTCTGCTTTGTGTTTTTCAACAACAGCTTCGAGTGTATCTATTTTTCCGGCATACCCGGATAAAAGTAAAATAGTTTTGTCCCGTTGGGAGCAAGCATGTAGCCACGACGCCGCTTCTTCAACGACGCCTTGGCCACTATAAAGTAAAAAGTTTTTGCATACGTCGCAATCTTTGACGTGCACAAGTTGGCCGTACTGAGTATGGTACCACCAAGTTCTGTTCTGTTCTACAGAAGACGTTCTGAGGGTGGGAGTACTCCCTCCCCCCAGAAAAAGGCTATCTAAGTCAAGTTTGCCATTGGCAATGTAATTGAACATGAGAGCTGATGATAGAATTCAGGACTCTCGGGTCTGTATTTATATTGCTTTTTCTTGAAGGTCGGTTCTAGACCTGTCGATTCTTGGTAATTTCCGACAGTCGGAAATACCTTTAAGTTTCAAATAGTGGTCCAAGGCGGCCAGTTTTTTACAAGTTTCATATGGTTCTACCGTTGTATCGCCAAGATTCCATAATACATGAAAGAATACCTGTCGGCCGTCCCAATGGTGGCTGATAATTTCATCTACCAACCATTCGGCATCGTCAGGATCACCAAAATTGTATGGTTCAGCAACTGTATGATTTGGAAATAAGGAATCATCATTAGGAACATGTTTCCTTAATAATGATACATGGAAGTTGTTGTGAATGCTGCGCTTTGCAAGTTCAGTTGGAAGCCCAACTCTATAGGTTGATACTTCAGGTTTCAAATCAATTATTGGGTATGGGCCAATATATTTTGGAAGTAATTTCGATGCACGGCCCTTTGGTAAGTTTAAATTTTTAGTTGAGATGTAAACCAGGTCATTCAGACTGATCTCAGGATCATCTTGACGTTTCTGATTGGAATAATGAGTCTGAATTACTCTAGACTCAATGATACTGTCATGGGCGTCCATTAGATGCGATACAGCATGATCAACAAATTCCCGAACACCCGGAGAGACCCCAGTAGTTTTCGGAAGTTCTGGAAGCATTGTGGGTATGTATCCACCATCTAATTCAAACGGTGCATACCCAGTAGTCTCACTGATACTTGAATTCAGTGCAAATTCAACCAGGGGTAGCTGTTCCACCCAATCTTTCTGATCTGGCGAGACAAAAGATCTCAAGATCTGACCAATTGAACGATTTACTCGTTCAGTTACACCATCCATCTGCGGGTGGTAAGATGTGGACATTAATAGTTTGACTCCTAACAGGCAGTGAACTTCTCTCCACCATTTTGAGGTGAACTTTGGGTCTCTGTCCGAGACTATTGACTTAGGAATGCTGTGTAAGCATACAATTTCCTTTATGAATAACCATGAGAGGTCAGTTGCAGTCACTGTAACATTGACTGGAATTAAATAAACTCGAGAAGTCATTCTGCAAATGACAACCCACAAATAGTCATACCCTTGAGATTCAGGGAATGGACCTACAAAGTCCATTCCAATTGACTCCCAAGGGCGAGTTGGAATCGGGAGGGAATGTAATTTCCCGGCCGGTTTAAAATTCAAAGTTTTATTTTGTTGGCATGTAATGCACGATTTACAAAATTCCTCGACGTCTCCGTTGATTCTGGGCCACCAGAACCACCGGCGGACATAATCCGAGGTACGTTGTTCACCGTAGTGTCTCACTATGCGGTGAGCTTGTTTGATTACAATTCCATGGAGGCTCTGTCCATTGGATGATTTTCCTGCAGGTATGCAGAGAACCGGTTCGTCGCCTCGGTTCTTTGATATTATCAAGTCACTTTCAATTGTAAAAGCCTTGTGGTCAAGCGGATTTGCGAGTACCTTCTTGAATAATGGGTCACTCAAGTACATTTGTTTAACTTCGGTTTCAAACTCAAGATTACTACTCAAGTCAGTTGGTAATGCTGGGTCTTGCATTTGGGACTGAAGTATTGTAGGATTTTCAACATTCAACTCGACTTTTTCACTAGGAGGTGCATTCAGTAGTTGAATGGGTGGTTTTTCAGTATTATCTCGAAGTTCTCGAGCCTGTGTCTCATGGGGCTGTTCTGCCTCTTTAATTTCATGGGCTTTCAATCGCTCAGATCGACGAAGGGCCATTAAATGGTCTCCTTCAAGTATTTCATTTATTCTCTTGGGTGGTAAGTCATCCATGTCCCAATCGAGTCTACAATCCGCATTCACATATTCATGCAGTGCGTGAACTTCATTTTCAATGTCAGATTCATAGTAGCGTGATAGTGCATCTGCTACCTTGTTCTGTACACCTTTTACATATCGAATATCAAAGTTGAACCTTGATAAATATTCCATCCAGTGTGCTTGACGACTGGACAGTGTATGTTGAGTTAAAAAGAATTCCAGTGCTTTATAATCAGTCACAACGTGAATTCTGTAACCTAAAAGTTTATCTTCCCATTTTAATAATGCCTCGAGAATTGCGAGGGTCTCAAGTTCAAAAACTCGATAGTTATGCTGAGCTGCGGTGAATTTCTTCGACATGAAGCCAGCGGGTCGACATGTTTGCCATGTCGGTCCTTGACCATACATGGCGCCAACTCCAGAGACTGAAGCATCACAGATAATCCATATCGGGTCATTAGATGCCGGATCAATGGGTTTTAATATGGGCGCTTTCATCACTAGTCATTTGACATGCTCAAAGCACGACTCATGTACAGGTAACCATTGAAATGGCACGTATTTCGAGTCATCACCAACAGTGTACCTGTGTAGTGAGCCAGGTCAGGCATGTATGGTGCCAAGTATTGTACTAGACCTAAGAATTTCTGCACGTCATTGAAGTTCCGTGGTGTTCTCCACTCACGGACTTTACTCATTTTGTCTTTATCGGCGTGAATTCCATGGTCATCAATGATATGACAAAGAGAATCCAAAACCTTAGCATACAGTTCGCATTTTTCAGCCTTGAGGTACAAGTGCTGTTCTCGCAAACATCGGAATACTTCTTTGAGAGCCTTTTCATGCTCTTCAATTGAGTTTGCAAATATAAAGATGTTGTCCAAACATACATGAACAGATTTTCCAATCATGTCTCGAAAAACATGTGTCATTAAGCGTTGGAATGTTGTGGGTGCATTACAGTCACCCTGCATCATGATTTTGCTGATATATGTTCTGAAAATGGTTGAGAACGCTGTCTTCCACACATCACTCGGTTCATTTCGGATCTGCTCATACGCATCCGACATATCAATCTTTGATCGATATTTATGTTTAGCTACATCTTGACGGATGTTGTCCTGGTCAGGGAATGGGGTTACATCCTTAATTGTATTATCATTTCGTTGGTGATAGTCAACAATTGTTCTAATTTTTCCATTCTTTTTAGGTATGCAAAGCATGGGAGCAGCTTGCTCCGCCGTTGACTCACACCACCAGCCAGCACGAGTATAGCGCTCGAGTTTCTCACTGAATTGTGAACGTAGGTAGTCAGGACATTTGGGCATATGATAATGATACTGCTTCTTTTCATCTACAAGCTGAATCTTATGATTTATAGCTCTGAAAGGTGGTAATTCCTCAGGGACTCTGCCAAGGATATCTGCATTTCTATGGAGCCAACAGGCTCGAAGTTTAGGGATATCTTCATCTGTGAATGGTCCATCTTCCGACAAACCACTAAAATCAACAACTGCATTCGCAAGATTTGCGGCACGCAGTTGGTCTTGGTAGTATGAGTTATCATACTCCCGATCATGAAATCTGATGAGCTCAATATTTGATTGCTCTTGTATTCCTTTGGATATATTTTGAACGAGTTCAATAACTTTGTTCATCTGACTTTCAGTGAATTCTTTTATGTTTGGTGCAGTTGAGGGATTCTCACTGTTGATTTCTTCAATAATAATTGGGAAGTTTAACGGTAAACTTCTGTTCACTCTCAGGACATTCATACAAATATCCTCTGCATCAACATGATTTTCAATTTTAATATCATGAGGTGGTGATTTGGATTCATTTCTGAGTCAATTAGGGTTATCCTTTCGACAAAAATCCCTAGACCTCAGTTCACGGCGCATTGCGGACCGTCTTTTAAGTTCGGCTGCATCCTCCCCCACTGAAAGGGAGGTTGTAACCTTTCCATCAACTAAAATACAGTCGTTTTTGAAATCTAATTGAATTCCATGTTTACACATGAAGTAGGTACCTACTATTGCGTCGTAACGGTCAATATTGATGATGTCAAAGTAGGTTTGGTCGTCAATACTTGCATATGAGGTATCAACAATCGTTCCATAATTAAATTTGGTTTTACTCCCAACAGTACCAAGCTGAAGGAAGTGTTGTTCTGCGAGCTGGTGTACTTTCACGTTAGCCAAACGTGCAAATCCCGGGCTCAAACATTCTAAAGTGCAACCAGAGTCAAACAGTGTAAGCACTGTCTTGCCTCCAATTTCAAGTAAAGCAACCAATGGTCACCGTTCAGCTGCACCTCCACGAGCTGGTCTTGTCATGGGACGACTAGACCTGCGGAGGCAAACATCAACTTTTGAAACATCATGTTTGGAGTCTTTATTCATGACAAATAAAGTATCTAGAACTCCAGATCCATTTGAGTCTAACTCGAGAGTTGGAAATGCAGACTCATCAAAGTCATCTTCAAGTGTTATTTGAGATCCACAATCCTTGAGAGGATTATAATCAATGCTGGTGAGCACTCCCATCCAGTCACTGTCATCAGAATGTTCACCATTGATGTAACCGCCGTAATCTTCATATTCCTCAAGTATATATTCTCCATCTGAACTCTCAGTCTGGGGGTCATTTTCAGGCATATCAGGCGTCGATTCACGGTCTGATTTGCTTTCCTCCTCTTCTGCAATTGCAAACAAGCGAGGTTTACCATATTGAGGGCATGTAGGATTGGTGGCAAAGTGTCCAGTTTTCCCACAGCTAAAACATATCTTTTCTTTTGAATCAGTGGGCTTTGCATTTCCACTGTTCTTATTATTATTATTAGACGTTGAACTGAACTTCGGTTTGAAGTTTGAGTTGAAGTTACGGTTCTGATTTGAACCTGAGTGATGTTTTGGAGGTGAGCGGTCACGACGAACTAATCTGTATCGTCGACCATTAATGATTTGTGCCTTCTCCCGTGAGGGTGAATTGGAATGGTCATGATTAATTTGAGAATTAAATTTGGGTCTAGAATCCGATTTGTACTCCAAAGAAGTTCTCAGGTTCTTCAAATAATAATTTTCGAGTGCATGATCATCTTCAATCCGTCTTACGGCCCTGACCATGGTTTTCACTCTCGAGTATTCGGGTACTGCACCCTTATCAATCATTGCTTTCACAATGTCTTCAGGAAGTCCATTGGTAAAGCAACGTTTGAAAGTATATTTATCAGGCAGGTTGGTCATTCTACCTGCCCAGTGATCTAAAGCATTTTTATAATCTTCAATTCCCTTTGAGGGATCATATCTGACTTTGTCAAACTTGGTTGAAGCTTGATGGACTGTTGTAGCTTGGACACAGTGATCAAAGATTCCAATTACTGCATCCTCAAAACTCCAGGTTTCCTGGGAACGATGGGGACCAGCCACTTGATCATCAAACCAGCAGACTGCTTTCTGTGCGACAAGCATACCGAGGGCTTGAACTCTGAGTTTATCTGCATTAGGACCGGCCATGCGGTTAACTGCCATCCAATGCAAGACTTTCAAGAGCCATTCTTCAAAAATCTCGACATCTGCTACTCCAGTATAGTGTTCTGGTTCAGACACTTTTATAGATTTAAAGCCTTCAACGTAGGGCATTTCTACACCCACATGCTCACGTATCTGAGTACGATACTTGAGGTGTATCTTTTTGGTCCATTTGCGGTGATTATAATTGTCCAATTTTTCTCTTTCCTGCCTTTTGGCAGCTCTGTCTCAACACCTACGTCGACTTGAACACTTTGAAGGTTTTTCAGATCCCGAGGTTGAACTACTACTATCAGAATCAAAAGAATCACTCGAGTAATCACTCGGATCACTATCAGAATGGCTGTCGTCGTCCCATGGCGTTCCGTGGCGCTTCTTACGGTCAGGCCTCCTAGAAGGTTTCTTATTATCTCTGTTCCGTCGATCTCAATGGTCATTACCATCAGAATCACTTCCATTTCCACCTGGGTCACCAGGGTTACCGCCACTGACACCTCCAGGTTGTTGTTGACTGTTATTATCATTATGCCAATTGTTATTCTGGTTGGTATGTGAATTGCTACGTCGATTGTTATGTTGATTACTACGCATATCGGGGTTTACATATTCTCGGAAGTCTCGATCCCACACCTCCCAAGGTGCAGTATCTTTATCCACAGGATTTGAATCTTCATCAAACCCACGTTGGTCTGCAATATTTGAGCGGCCGTAATCACGAGTCTCACTGTTTCTGAGATGTTGCAGCACAACCCTATCAGTCCATTCCTTAGAAGGACCACTTTCAGCTACCCTCGGATAACTCGGGTAGTGCATAGTTTGAAGCGGTTTGGGTGTTTTTGCTCTGGGTTCGGCCTTCCGTGAACCTAGATAAACAATGCTATCTTCCTCTGTTGCTTCAGTTACTGCAGCGGCCAGAGGAGATTTCAGTTTTGGGTTTTGCACCTGTTCCTGGCGGCCTGTGGATGTCGCAGCTGGCCCTACATGTGGAAATCTGATGGGAGTGGAAGTTTGAACTTCTGGTGGTGAAGTTTGTACCAGAGCCATATGGGCCCTGGACGTTGATGCAACTGGCTGCCCTTGATTAGCAGTGGCCTGTTGGTAATAATACGTTGGACCTTTGCTTTCAGGCGAATACCCGATGATATCTTTGTACTGAGTCTGGTAATTACGGTCCTGAGTTTCAGTTTGTTTCTTTTGTAATTGTTGGCCTACCAACTCATCGGTGGCCGTGAAATTTGCATACACTCTCTGATCCAACACGGAACGTGGGATTTCTTGATTTCCCAATGACGGGTATATTTCAGAAATTGCTTGGGCATACGAGGTGAGCAATTTAAAACGCTTTTCGCTCTCATAGCGGGCATCATCTAATTCATAGTTGAATCTTACTCCTAAAGAGTTGAAGTACCGTGAGGTATCAGTACAAGCATTGTTTATTAGGAGGTGGTTCCTCCTTTTTGGGTATTATCATTAGTATTCTGAGGTGGTGGTACCTCAGCTGTAGACAGGTATGACTGTTCGCGTTGCCAGTCTACTGACTTATTCAAATTTGTATTTGAGAAAGTTTCAGCATCCGAAACTCTGAGTGTTGATTTGTATTTCATTTTTTGTTGTTCCTCAAGTGATGGAGGGGGATCATTTGAAATAATTGTACTAAGTACCGGGAGCTTGATGGGCACCGGTGCATGGATTGGTGATTTACCCTTATCCGAGATTGGGGGTCTATGAGGACTTGACGAGGGGATTTCCTGCTCGCCCGTTGGTACTCTCATAGGGTAAGGAGGATGAACATCCTCTATTTTATTTTGAGATTGAACAGCTCTGGGAGATCCTGAGCTGTTAGCATGTAGATTACCTTGATCAGTGTGATACACACTGACTTGACTTCTTGGTGATTGTCGATCAGACATATCAAAGTAGATAGTAATAAATTGTAAACGTTAGAATATCACAAACAATACAAGTACAGTGACTTGGTGTTCAAAAAAGTATAAGGCGTGTGAGGGGGTGGCTTCAGATCACTCGAATGAACACGACAAGGGATTTAGACCATTGGTATGTACTGGTACAAGTGAAGAAGTGAAGCTAAGGTAAACTACGTACGCACGGGCTTAAATACGGAATGAGCGGCAATGAGACAAATAGATGTAAATACTGATTGCCGATACAACAACTACGTGGACGCGTGGGCTATAGGCGTTACACTGTTAGAGCTGTTGTGGATGAGACATCCTGTACCATTCGCGTTTTCGCTGATGGTCGTTGGGATTGCCGGGGCTTTGTACATTTTGACAACGATACTTCCCGGGTTGACGATCATTCATCAGGTCCTTCGGGATGATACGTGTTTTATATTTGCTCACAGCGGGAAGTTGGGTCTCAACGATTTTTGGAGGCTGCCGGAGTTTGCATTCGCTTGCCCTTACAAGTCTCCGCAGTCATCGTGGATGTTTGGACTCTTTTCATTGTGGTCTCGCCGTTCACCGGCTAAATGGATCGTGTATCTTTGTGCAAAAATGTTTCATCGAAGCTGGAAGCCCGATTGGCTTAGTATCAGCGATTGGTACCTCACGTACGGGAAGAGAATTCAACCCTTGTCCAGTTGGGTGGTGTTAGATTCAGAAATTATCCAGAGGTTCTCGAGGATTAGAGGACGTACAAATTTCTACCACTGGCTTGGGTTTCAGTGGTTGGTTCAGGAGACGAGGGATAATCCATCCTTGGTTCGCCATGTAAAGAATATACTAGGGAAATCACCGCAATATCTGGCGATGTGGACAGCCTCTGATAAGTGGGAACTGGACATGGAGCTAGCGACAAAATTTTTTGCTTTCCTTCCATATGATCATAGGTGCCCAAGGGGATATCTGGCCCTTACGTCGAGGATACTGGCTTTTCGGAATTTCATGGTGACGTCTGACGAGGAAGGTGCGATGGATGTCGGCGAGACGGGGGTGAGCGCGAGTGCGTACACGACGAGCCGGGGAGGGGCTAGTAGGAGAGCGGTCACAATTTCGAGCGCGACGGGTGTGAACGTGACAAGTGTGATGGGTGAGATTAAGGAAATATGGGCTCGTATCTCTGAACTGGAGGGGGATATGAAGTCGCGGTTTGCTTGGGCGTTTTTCAGACCCGACGATTTGTTGATTGGAGAAGATAAGCCATGGAAGGAGGTTTTGGATTTCTATTTGAACCGTTGGGCTGATTTGGACAGTCTTTGCCGCTATTTGGTGGTGGTCAGGCTGGCTAGGCTTCTTAAATCAACCGTCGAACCACCGGGACCTATCAATCTTGGATCAATGGTTCTAGGGTCTAGCTATGGGCGAGACTTTGTCCACCGCATAGATAGAAAGTTGGGCCCTCTGTTTCACTCTGATATACACCACCACGAGCTGCTCCATGGACCCACGGGCTGGATGGAGGCACTCGATCTTTTTGACCAGCAATAGCATTAGGGAAACAGCTCATCCGCCTTAGGTTACTTAACAAGAGAAAAAAACTTCGAAAGTAAATCAAACGCATCTTGCTACACTACCGTATGTATTCTGTTAAGTGACATTTTCACTAAACATGAGATTCTTATATTGGCTTGAAGTAAAGTTTGTAGTCCATATCGACTTTGTTTAATTTTGTGCTCGGGTCTGTGGTCGCGAGATGTGTATTAGCGAGGTCGGGAATGTACAGGTAGATTGCACTCACAGATCAGACATCTGAATATCCTCAATTTCCGAATCAGAATTGGAATCCTGACCTCGCTACTATCCCAAACATTGTACGCCCCTTTAGATACAGTCGTGATATCACACCGAGGTTTTCATTGAACTAAACCAGCATTGGTTTATGCAAACTAATCGTAGCAGATGGAAAGGGGTGCTTGAACATTTTTGATATTTGCTTTGGATCGGTGCGGCTTCTGCCTCGCCATCACCATCACTTAGTCTCGTTTGTATATCCTGGGCACCCATTGAGCGTCCTCGCGTCCTTGACGACTCGAGCTCCGCACAAGAAACTATGGCCTAAGGTTGCATTTTCCGTTTCCGAGGGAAACCGTGATTCAGAGCATTGATAAATAGCCAAAACATTTTGCTTTCGCTCGCGAGATAAAATATTACTTCGGGAGCAAAGACGCCTTCCGGTTGATGGACACTATTTTTCTTGTAACAAAGTGTCATTACTATTTTGATCTTATTAGCCACATTTCTATTTCCTTCCGGCCAGGCGTTTTCCCTCTCTTTCCCTCCATGTTCAGTTTCTCGTTTTATTTTTCTCTTACCTGATGGCCCATTCGGCTTTGTGAATGAAATTCTTGTTGCTCGTACAAAAACACAATTTATCTTCGCATTCAAAAACCTAACAAACTGTAAAGGGAGGGACAATTTGCACTTTGGTACAAGTACTACGTCGAAATTGAGGATCATCACTGACCCCTAAGAGGATACACACCCGACCACGGATTTGTCATAATCCTCTGAGCTTCAACAAGAACCCCATCCGGGTAGTCCACAGACTGGAACATAAGACTAACTTGTGCATGAGCACCAGCAGGACTCTCCAGCACAGATAACACATTACTGCCTCGTACTGCTCGGTAGATACCTTGATTCTGGATGCAGATTCCACAAGCGGACTCTGTGAGCCATTGATTGTGCCACCGGGCCTCCTTGATGAGGTAGTCCTGGCCAAAATAGAAAACTTCTACCTAGAAAATACGAACCCGGCCCAGGCAATTCAACATCAAAGCAACGGAAGAAAGAAACTAAACATACAGTTCCAGGAGTGCCCGGACCTGGCTGATAATCAAAAATTGTAAATGGGGATCCCCAGAGTATCTGAGACGACGGTGCAAGTGTTTGCTTTGTCGTACGTAAACCGAATTCAAACGTATTTGATACTCCAACCGCTACGAGGTCCCCCGAGGACGCCTCCTGGTAGACCATAATGCGGTTTCGATTATCGGTGCCTTGCACACTTACAATCCGGCCGAGAGGGTTGATATCTGAGAAGGCGATACTTTGTGCAAATGAAGCGTGAGGGGCTGCCGTAGGCTGAGACGAAGCTGCTGCCGCTGCTTCCGAGGGGGACTTCATCCGGCACTGCTGCAACCTGGACCCAAGAGGTCAGGAGAGGTAGGAGCTGCAACGGTACATGTTCATAAGACAGTGAAGATCAGGGGAAGGGAAAACCCACCAAAATTATAGATTTAAATGAGAGCATCGTTGTAAAGGTCCCAGAGAAGCTTTTAGCTCAAGTCGAGGGCTTGAGTTAATGTAAGCTCCAGCAATGCTTTTATATCCTCAGGTGAGCGCTTCGAAATTAGAGAGTTCTACAATTGTTCGAAGCTTCTCCTGACTTGACTGGTGGTATGCATGGCGCCGTCCCTGGAAGTCCTGAAAGGCGCTAAAAGCATTGAATGGTTGAGGGATGCACATGCAGATTCCGAGTTGGACCTTGACGTTGATTAGTAGTGACAGAAGGCTTGCATCGCGCCAACCACAAACGCTCAATATCAGTCGAAGAAGCCTTCTTTACAGATGCCGGTTGAATGTTGGTTTGTACCTGGACGGGCAGACTGGGTTAAGCTGTCGAAATAGGTAGCCGCTCATTAGTACTGCGCGCAAGGTATTTAGAGTTCCTCTATCAGCACTCGAGAATCAGGAGATTGAACTCACCAGAGACGGATGCGAACGTACGGCGAGGATGATTGGAACCTTCGAAAAAGTCATCTCGAATGGCGCTGATAGCCCTCGTGACTAGCTGTACCACCTCATATTCTCTGCACCCACCTCAGCCCAGATGCACCCACCTTGGCGAGTCTAAGTAGGTGTAAGGGCTTGTAGATGGTGCATCTAAGATGGAAAGTGGTGCACATTGTGGTAAGCATAGATCAGAGACATTTCCTGCCAAGGAAACTCAAATTCTTGCCAGTTAGATATTAGATAGATTAGAAGAATTACATTACTGAGATCTAGATGCCAGTCCATGCCCTCCTTGATTGTTCAGAATGTTTCAAAAGCAGCGCATGGTGAAGTAAGATCATTCAGTGTAAGTAGAGTGTGATTCACTGGCTCTCTACGGTATGACATTTGACAGTCTTCTATAAAGTGCTTGTAGGTCGTAAAGGGTATGCATCCGAGAAAAGTCCTTGAATCTAAATATCAAATTGTTGCAGTGCCATCAAAATACAACAACTGGAATTTAGATCTTCCCTGATTGGACTCTTTCTTGAGAGTACGGTGGACAAAGTTTAAGTTGAACATATACACTAATATATTCTCCCATTGGACAAATTGGACAACTCCTGGCAGAAATGATCTGGGACTCACTCCCTGTATGGATCCAATGTGAGCTCTCATGTGTTTTGCATAGTTTTTCTATGATACTTTGACCCTTTTCTTATACATGTAGCCAAGATCAATCAAAAATGAAATTAAGATATGAGAAATCCAAACGACGCAGAGTATGAGAACAAAGTTACAGTCATAAACTATAGAACTACGTGACCGTAGCTACAATAGTAGCTATTATTAGGACATGATAATCAAAATGAGCCCATGAGCTCAACGTGCAAACCTGTAGTTCTGCAAACTTGACCTGCAAAGAATCATCAGATTTAGAAAAGTTGAAAAATAAATAAACTACAATGGTGTACATACTACTGATCAAAATGAGTTTACAACTGAGGAGGACTGGAGCACAGTGTGATGCTGGTCAAGGAAGCAACAAGGAGGTTTTTTATCCTCATCCTGATTGTACCAGACACCCACTGCTCGGAGCCTTGGACTTGGGCCCAGGGTTCCGTAAAGGAAGGTCAAGAGGGGGGGGTCTATCTGGTATATCCTGTACGCCGCGTCATTGAGTTACGTTATACCAACATGCTCGTGATATGGTAAATGGTTTCTGATGAAAAGTAGGAGGGAAGCCATCTGGTCAACTGCGAGCAATTTATCGGCGACATGACACCGATGTCAACCATGTGCTCGAGCAATTTCATATATGTCCCAGACTCATATTCTGTTCCATCAAATTTCCTTGTGGCTTCCATAGCACCTAAACGCCCGACAAAGCGCCCGCTATCGTCAAGATAGTTTTGTTTTCTGTCGCATTTGAATGGTGTTTTCTACCGATGCCATCGCTACATTTGTATATAGATATAGATAATCCAAGAAAGAAGGAACTTAGCCTCGTACTCCCAACTCTCACCTCACCCACCTCCTCTCGCTTGTGCAAAATCGTACTCTTTTTCGACTGTCAGGAAGAAGCGGTGCTGGAAAAAGTGACCGACGTGTGGGTTAGCTTGGACGATGTCCTTTCCGGACTTCAATTCTCTCGTACCATTCTCGAAATCAGATTTGTGTGGGATGATTCTTTCAACTCGGATAGCGATGACTCAGATGGTTATGACTATGTTGGTTCAGAAAGTGGTATTTCCGGTGGTTCCGGTGGTGCTGAGCTTTCCGATGGCGATCATACTCGTCAGGTCTCTGTTAAAGATGTGCTCTACGCAGGGTTGTCTCTTGCCATGGAGGGTAAGTAGTGTTAAGGTATCATTTTTTGATTGCCTTTGAGTTGTCTGGGATGTATAAACTTTAGGCCGATGTTTTTTTTGTCTTCTGCCGGTCTCTTCACGATCCCAATAGTCTTCGCCCCTTCTTCTGCCTTCTGCCCTTCGTATGTTTCGATTATTTTTTGAAAATGTAAGGCGACGATAGTCAACCGAATGGCGGTTCTAGTGAAGATGCCTTGCCTGCGTACGACGCTAGTCAGTGGCCTCCTGGAACACTAAACTTTACAATTGAACCTATTGTCTCTTTACTCGCGTATCTTCACCTGCCTCACCGTAACCCTACGTAGTGCTACCTCGTAGCCAATCTCATATCAGCTCGAATCCCTGAGTTAGAGCTTACAGAATTTCAAATCTGGGAATCCTTTGTAAGATCTGTCTTTTGCTTATGTATCAAGTTTAGAACAGGAGGTGTATAGTAGCCACATAGCATGCCGGTTTACTCTTATGTTCTTCCATGTCCCATATAATTCGCATGTAATTTCTCAAAGCAACTTTCTTTGTACTCGAGCGCGCAAACTAAAGGAACATTGTCACCGAGTATAACAGCTTGGTAGATAAAAGAAAATAAGTTATACAAAAAAACAAATTGTCCGGGCGACAAAACTGAAGAGTGTTGCCCATCACCGCCAAGCATGTACCAAAAAGTCCATAGGATTTCCTACCGTTCAGAACGACTCAGAACTCCAAACGGATCTCTCCAAACTGAGTTGATAAGTCCCGGACCATTGCCTGTTCGATTGCCCGTTCGACTCGTTGTACGAGTTCGAGAACTTCTTCTTCTGTCAAAACTCTAGAATCATTCGATGGTGGCGAGATTTTTGGAGTCTCAATTTGGTCGATCCAACTGGAAGGCTGGGCGATGACGGAGGGCATAGAAGTTTCGTGCGTGATCGTCCCGTTTTGTTCTCTGTCGGGCGTGGAAGGGTCATGAATGATTTTGAAATTAGCCCATTGGCGTTCAATTTCTTTCCCGTAATCCGAGACTACGCAGTGATCGTTCTGGTCGTTGAGAGGGGGAGGAAGATTTGGATCTGGCGGTGGTTGGATGGCAACGGTGCGCTCTTTACGGCGAATGGAGGCCGGTAGATTGACACCAGAGGGTTCCGAGGGTGGGGGAGTAGAAATTTCGGACAGCCGAGGGTTGAGCATTGCGGTTTGGAAATACCTCAGTTTTATTTGAAACTTTGGTGTTGATTTTGAAGGTAGATGTGTGTAAGGTAGGGTTATTGAGGTTGGGGGATAAAAACGCGGCTCTCACTGGGGGTTATATACCAGGTGGCTTACTGCTTTGATTTTGGCGTCCTGTGGCATCTATTGTGAATCCTCACCTATAAAAAGATCCAAACATCTACTTGTGTGCCCTTTTGAGGTATACGCGAGTCAGCTTTGACCGGAGCTACGTCAATCAGTGGGGCTGATTGGAAGATTTATATAGTGGTCCTTGTGTGGAAGTAATATAATCATTCGGAGCTTTCTCCTCGGCTTCCGCAAACATACCACGGTCTGACATCACCATATGTCCGACTGTATGGGTCAGAACAACAGAACTCGCGATCTCGCGATCGAACAATGACGGCGCCCAAGTGATGCTGAGTACTTGGCAACGGTCCGCGTTTTTGCCCCGAAGTTAGACGCCTATTCCGCCTCCCGCACACCATTGAATTTATCTTAGCTAACTCCGAGTCCTAGCTATTAGTACCCATGTTCTGACCCAACGCGCGAAAGGCGCAAGAAGGCGCAAGAAGGAGCCGCAGTCACATCATCCTTACAGCGTAACGCCCTCACGTGCCGGGTTCATCCACAGGTAACTGGGAAAATCATGTGTCATTCTTAACCATCATCATGCCCTCCTTCATACCTCTCGAAATTGTCGACCATATCCTAGAGTTCTGCGACGATGCCACTTTCGCTTCCTGCAGTCTTGCCTGCAAAGCCTGGACCCCCATCGCTCAATCCAGACTTTTCCGGCAACTCTCCATACGAACAGATAAGAGTTATGGCGTACGTTTACCGGGAAAACTCGGGATTCAGAACATCGAGAAAAACACCAAAGCTCTTGAACTCATCCAGGAGATACAGTTTTTTCTCCAGCTGCAGTTTCCCTCGCTCACTCCGGACCAACTTCGATCCCTCATCTCGTTGATTGATCGGCTAAGAAACAAAGTTAACCGGCTGCGACAAATCGAGATTTATTCCCATTTCTTGTATCCCCTGAGCAAAAACCCGATCCTTTTCTCTTCGATTTCGTGTTCCTTCGCCGGTATTCTCCAGCTCAAAATCTGGATGCGGGAAGAGAACCTACCATGGTTACTCCGTTTCGCGTGCGCCTTTCCGATGCTACAAGTTCTTGATCTCGAGTTCAATGCCGTATCTCTCAGGTCAGATGAGACGGAATGCACTTGCACTCTCCCTACATCATTGACAGCCTTCCGTTTTGAGGTTTTTTGTCCTCAGGAGGAGGCGCAAAGCTACTACAAGATCTGGTTGACCTCCCATCCTCCTCGGAAGATTCGAAATCTCCGTCTGGGTAATTGGAACTTGGCAAACGAACATTTCTATGCCCCAGTGTGTCAGAATACACTGACTGCAATTCAATATAAAATCATGCCTCGTTCATTCAATGCAGAATACAGTGCGTCAAATCTCGATTCTTCCTTACCGCGGAGAGGAATTCTAGAACTGACAAAGTCCGGTTATAATGGTAGCTAATAACATTCATGATCTTTCACTCTTTCACTCTCTCGAGACGGTTACATTCATCCTTCCAAGAAACTCCTGTCTTCGAAGCGTATTCTCAATCCTCAGCTCGTTCACTTCCTCCCGATTGCACAAAATTGTACTCATTATCGAGTCATGGTGTCTGGAGACCACAACGCTGGAAGAAGCGACCGATGTGTGGGTTAGGCTCGACGATCTGGTCTCCGCCCCACCACTCTCCCGCACCATCATCGAAATTAGAATTGCACGCGATGACTCTATCCAGTGGGATCACAATGATATCGCTGGTTCGGATGCTTCCGACAGCGTCTATACGCCTCAAAAGGATGGAATCAGAACGCTGTTAACAAAGTGTTCTATGCAAGGTCGTCTCTTGTTCACGGAGGTGCACTAGCGGAGATTCTGAATCAGGAAAGATAGGTGTTGTTTCGGTTGCATTTGAGCTGAGTGTACTAAGGGTTGTCCTGCAAATGGACGGAAGAATACACAGACGAGCGGGATCTCCGTTTTCATTTTGTATGGCCATTTCCCCTCCTGTGTGCCCTTCCCTCGTTCGGCCCCTTTGATTTATGCTCATCGTTCTATATTTTATTATCTGCCTTTCTCGGTTTGGATTCCCATACATATGTATAACTCTTTTAATTTTAAGGTGACCGAGGGGTGGGTGTAAGGGGGTGGCGTTCCCAATCTGGTATACTTCTAATTACCCCCTTTATGACACAACTCATATTTATCTTTTTCTTGACCTTTCACCACCATCTACGTACATTCGTACCTCGCTATTTCACGGAATAAACAGAGGTCTACTTGTAGCTGTTGGCCAGTTGAGATTGAAGTAACCTGCACCCCTAGGCAAGTTACACAGTGACTATGAGGAAGGATAGTAAATTCACTCAAGAAAACAATAGTGTGAGTTGCATATCTAGATAAATGAGAGTTCATAGCCCATAACATATTCACAAACCATCCATACCCCCCTCTCCTGGTTCTGGGATTGAAGGAGAAAGATATTGCATGAACTCACACTTGGCAAAAGACACCAAGTCCATTAAACCATACTCGTCAGCTGTAACGGCCGTGACCTTGAGATCACAGAGAGTTATGAGAGAAGGTAGGTGACCGTGCATTGAAGTATTCAGACCTTAGAAATAAAGAGGATAAGAGTACTTATTTTCCACAGACTGTAGGGTACAGTTTATATACTTATCTACAAAGTCGGTAGTAAGCTAAAAAACTAAGCGGGAACAGTCCATTGTAAATACGGAGTCGAAGCACAGTAAAATGACTAAGTGATCGAGAGGGAAATGTAAATTAGGGTAGGATCAAGAGGAGGGGATGTGCAATTAGAAAGTGAATATCAAAGAGAAGAAATAGGAAGGATGATTAGGAATAGGCGGTTCGACGCGCCGCGCGACATACATGTTGAGATAGTCCGTAGTCGTTACATCAGTGTTCAAACATCAAACATGAATGAACAAATATGATCAAAGAGATCACCCTTCTTTGTGTTCTCCGGTGCTTTATTCATCAGCTCACAACACAGTTTCTCTGCCAAAGACCTATCCCTAGCTTGCCAACAGTACGTGTAGCTGAATATATATACAACCCGGAAAATTCCCCCCGGCTGGTTAATATTTGCTCTTAGAGTAAAGCAGCTGCTCACAATATATACTCGAGAGGCCTTGAATATGATTCCTCCTGACAATGGAATAAGTATTCGCCTTTGTCCCCCCAATCCGCCCCCTCGCGGTCCCTCCTTTGTGGCTCCTGCTCTTTGTCAATCAAGGCTTTCCATATAGGTCAACAGCAGTTGTAGCCAGCTGAGCGGGGGCAGCACATGTAGTATGCCTGGGGTAGGTGCTACTCAATGTTTGAATATATAATTCGGTGTGAAATGTCCTGGCCTCTTGAATAGATATCCTACAGTTGTGCCATGAAACTGGGCTATGTACCTTTGAATAAATATTCACCTCTCCGGTCCCAGATCAGCTTTGAATACATATTTGCCACACCCGGGTGCAGGAAAAATGTCCCCACCGTTCTCTCAGCCTCGAATATATATATATCTGTCACCCGCTGGAAGACATTCCACCCTGTAGCCTCGAGAAAATATTCGAGTGCTTACCTTTGAATATATATCCACCACCCCCGAGCCTGGACTAATTATTCCACTAGCTACAAGAGAATATCCGAATGCTTACATCCGCCACCACCCCCGAGCCCGGAATAATTATTCCACTTAGCCTCGAGAGAATATTACTTTCGAATATATCCGCCACCCTGAGCCCTGAATAGATGTCCTGTCAGTTATATTCCGTTAGCTTGTGAACTCGTTACGTATGCTGTTCCAAACCACGAAAAAATAATCTACGTACGTACTCGAATTTTTTATCACACGTGGACATCATTCCGATATCTATCAATCTTGACTCTAATATTTTCATCGCGCGCGATATATATCAATTCTACCTGAGGGTTTACAAAGGTCATGGATATCCCCACCTCTCTAGTGGTTGTGGCGGAAGCCCTGCACGAAACGGACGGCTGAATACATTCCCCCTCGTCCCCTAACCCTTTACCCAATGTTTGTACGCAGTACGGTATGACACCCGCCATAAACTCCGATGATTCCGTATCCACGTCTGGAAAAGTTGCACCTTACGAATTAGAAACTGACGAATTGCGAACACATCGAGTATCTGACCTGAAGGCCCACCACTGGGGCAGGTTTTTTGTTAGTTGTTTGTCGATGAACAAGTAGGGGATCGTCCTGCGATGAGAATCTTTCAATATGAGGCCATTTGAAATCGCATCGCATTTCGACTACAATCAGTATACAACAACATTTGTACCGAGTCAACCCACCAGTGGGATCAATACGCTTATGAGAAACAGACCAAACGACCCGCAAAGACCTGTCCTTCAGACCTTCGAAGCAATAAACTTGGCCGCATCACCTGTGTCTTTTCCATACGTCCTAAGCAGGGAATGAAATATGGTGAGATGTAGATGTATCGGAACAAAAGCGTTCAAGCAAACCGTACTCACAGGTGAGGAGCCAAAACCAGATCTCCGCCTGCGCAAATATTATCCCCGGTATGGCATACGATCTTTGTTTTGTCCGCTGAAACTCCTGTAACTGCTTGACCGTTGTCTGGATCGCCCTTTAAAGAAAAGGAAGGACAAAGGTTGAACACCCACCTCCACACTCGGGACAAATCAAGGAGGACGTACGAATATAACCGCCGCAGAAATTCGTGATTGCACATCAGGCGAGAGTTGTTTCGCTGAATTATGAACAAGTTGGCCTCCTTGACTGTATCCGACGCTGACGAGAGCGGCCTGTCAAGATGTTCAACATGGAAGGTCAGAATGTGCAACAGAAACTTGCAAAACGGGGGGGAAACAACAACAACTCACGTTAGGACACGCGTTTGCGGCGTTGGTCAACTAGAATTGGGAACCGTCACGATTAGCGTTCATGCTAAAATCCCGGAAAGACATCAAACCGTCCACTACGTACGTCCTGAGCCATAGTCTTCGATCCTTGTGGATCACCACCTTGTAAGAATCCAGGAATATCGGCTGGATAATCGACCCCGTTGAACGATAACGATTTGCCGCCCAGAGCAGATTTTAGTGCCGATTGAAGTGGTGGACCAACGATGGTACCGATAGGCGCAGGTTCAGTGGTTCCTCGTGCGAAGAAGACCTGTTATAACACGAAGGGAGGGAACCATCAGGACGAGGTTCAGAAATTAAAAAGTAGAACGTGAAACAGACCATCACATCGGCACATTGAACTCCAGTCTGTCGGGCCATGAGACCAGTGGGAGTTGAAATCGTGGGTGGAGAGAAGAGAGCAAGGACTGCAACAATGAGAAAATAAGCGGAGCGGAACATGGTCAACACGTTTGTTTTTTTTCCCTGTGGGTTTAACTAGAAGCCAAGGTTCAAATCGAGGTTCGGTCGAAGAGGAAGGAATAAGGGGGAAAACGAACGAATATCAGTGGGACTTCCACTTGTCCTGCACTACATTATAAGGCTTCCGCTAGACATTCTGTTACCTGATATCGTTACCTAGCACCGTTGTTCAATCACCATAATAAGCATGTTCTGGGTGCAGTTACAGTACCGAGCTCGAGTGATGTAAATGCCGCTCCCATTGAGATTGGAATAAGAAATAAGAATAGCAGAAAGATCTTACGGACTCGTATCCAAGGGACGGGGAGCCTTGAACACGTGGGTTAAGAATGTAGTATGAACTCAATGACCCGCCGGATAATGGCAAAGAAACGGAGGCTCGTAGCAGTAGGAGTACCATATCGTCGTGGCGCGTCGATGGACCACGCTGTAATCATAACTCTCTAAAACGCAAAGATCAGGTGGCCTGTGAGGAGACTGCATGCTTGCTCGGTTGAGCTTCCGACCGGCCAACACCAATGAACCATCGATGACACGGAAGCTATTGTGGCTATAACGACCGTGAGGGGAGTTGGACAGCACCCGATATCTGTCACTTGTAACGTATACGGACATGTTTAGGAGTCGAGGTTGGTACGTACTAGAAGGAAACCTAACAACCGTAGAACGGTGACTCGTACCGAAAAGTCGGGGCAAAAGCTGTTGACTTTAGTGATTCCGGGTGCTCTTATTCCGCTTCATGCGATCAATGATCAAAACGCCTGCAATTCGTTTGACGTTCAATGTTTGAGCATATCATACTCGAAATATGAATGACAAAGGGTTAAGCCTCTTCGAGGTGGAAGCTGAACCTTTCCCTCAGGCAAGTCACACAAAAATAGTATTTCAGCATCATTGAACTTTGATTAAGATGAGAAAAACACATTACTAGCACACAAAGAATTTGAAACATCAATGTGAGTCTGCAATGAATGCAATTACTCCTTGGTACTTCTTCTTTACAACCAATGCAGCTTGTCCCAGATAATCAGAAATCACGCCCTCAATTCAATGGCAAGATCTCGACACATATGGCTGGTGTAAACTTGTCTATTCCCAGTGCACTCAGATTTTTCCCTCCTTTGCTCAAGAGATGCAAGTTATTCATGACGTTTTGTTAGTGTTATGGACAGATAAAAGATCACCAAGGATAATGGTTGTAGCTTGTACTACCATCTTGTCGAAATGATTCTTGTGCTTATGCACATCAATATTTCATTTACAAGTTTAGTCTCTTCTTGGCTGGAGGATAAATCACTCACCCAATGTGGAATTGTTAAGTGAGCAGATTTTAAGAATTGAGGTGTGTACCAACACACTCCTCATGTCCTTTAATCCTCATCAAAGTCCACCTCAGTCAATCACTGGGCTCTCATTGCCCCTTGTCCTTTCCTTGCTATTTGGACTTGTTCCATCTACTCTTATTCCCCCCCAATTTCTAACTTCCCACCCTGTGATAAACCGTTTCCCAGTATATATGGTTTCAGCATCCTTGACTGTTGCATGCTCAATGAATATAGATGGCAAAGAAAACTGTTTGAATTAACATACCATTTCAAAATGGCAATCAGAGCTCAAGATACCATGACTTTGGGGGAAGGCAGACCATATTTGTCACCTCTTGTGTCCACAATGAGCTGGACTTGTGTACAGTTAAATTCCCAATCCAACATTGTTGGATTTACAGGTGTGAGTGATTAGATGACGAGAATTAAAGAAGGTTTGTCATTTCACTAAATGGTGAGATTGACTTGAATTAGGGCAAACTGATGAGGGAGCCCACTGTCTGCATCTTTATATGCTCTACCATGTATCTAGAATGTTCTACAATAAGTGAGAATGCTGAGTAAAAAGCTTGGAGCTTGAGTCACTACAGAATGTACTGGAATACCAGCGAAGGTACTCACACAGGCTTGCTGCTTCCACAGCCCAAATCTCAACACAGACTCCTGTATTCTGGTACCTACAAAGTTACATGACTTGATTCCCAGGAAATTGAGAGTATATAAACCCCCAATTTGACACTTGGTCATCCTGACTCTAGTGTGAACTCATGAACATTGAATTTAGATCACTAATGCAAATAGCCTGCAGCTTCCTCTGCCACAACTCTGTTGTAGCTGTTTCCTTGCAGTGTTCTGGTGACAGTTTCTAGTTGGGCAGTTTGATACTTTCCAGCTGCTAAGGGAAGGTTGCTCATGATAGTTTTCTCTCTGTGTGGAGTGCTGGAAGGGTATTCTACACGATAATTTTGCTGTCTGTCACATTTGAATGTTTCCTAGCGACACCATCTCACGGTGACATTTGGATATAGATGATCCAAGAACAAAGGAAGTTAACACTGCATGACGACAGTGCTCTTTTTACTGAGAATAGCTAGTCGAGAGAACCAACGCCCAAGAATGCCCCTGTGTGAAAACTTCAATGTCAAATTTCGATCGCGATTCAGCCGGCATTCATTCAAAAACCTGCTATTTTAGATTTGACCATCAGCGCCATTCGAGATGACTTTTTCAAAGGTTCCAATCATCCTCCCCGTACGTTCACATCCATCATTGGTGGGTTCAATCTCTTGATTCTCAAGTGCTGATAGAGGGACTCTACATGCCTTGCGCACAGTGCTAATGAGTGGTTACCTACGGTGGCACCGGATTCAAAATCCGATCAGTTATTCCATATCAGTAGTGAAAGTACCTGTTCTTTTCCTTCCAAAACAGCACAAAGTCAGCTTCATACTTACTGGATACATTGAAAATACTATTGCCTTCAGATGTCTCACTGGAACCTTAGAGTGAAAAATGCTTTTGTGAAGATATCGAGCTTCTTTCATTATCTGGGTCGAAAAACATTGGACTTTTGAGCCAGCGCCACTGCACTTCGATAGCTCAACCAAATTGTCGGAAAAAATAATTTCGGCTTATAAGGATTTTGCCCTTGGCTATAAGCGCTGGTAAGTGCCATTTCCTGATATTAACAAGTGTATCATAACATACTATTCTTGGCCCAGAAGTGAAAAAGAAAATGTCGTTATAGTAGAACTTTGCCAAAACTGACCTGCTCACGGTAAAACCTGGTGGAACTACAGTTTACATGTTAAAGTTTGATTTTCCCGAGTTCTAGATTTTTTGGAGGGAGTTTGAGCAATGCCAGTAGAATCTGCGAGAGGTGCTCGAAATAGCGGAGAAGTGAATGACAAAGCCGGCACCACACTCAAAATATGGATGACGACTGATGGCGATCACTCGTTATCCACTGTGCTGTTCGTCGCCGCGGCAGTCGCCATCCACGTCGATATACATTCATTCACCACGCTGTAGAGGTTCAGAATGAAGACTTTAGTGCTTATTTACATCTAGCCTGCCCTAGAATTAAGTTAGGTAGAAAAATTATCACTGTTCCTCTTTTCTGAAGGTCTATCATGGGGACAAAACCATCTTTTGGGGCAAAAAAGAAAAATCCTTTGCTTGCTATTTTCAGAACCCATTCGATACGAGCCAGTAAGTATTGAGATGATACATGGATAGGAGTTACATACAATGTCTCTTTGGTCCTCTCTTATAATGACCATAAGAGGCTTCGGGCATTAGAGAAGGCGAATATTTATAGGCCGAAAAAAGAAATTCCCGGCGAAGTCTGGAGCACATCCAGGCACAACCAGGATTCAACCGGCATCCATAAAGAAGGCTTCTTCGACTGATATTGAGCGTTTGTGGTTGGCGCGATGCAAGCCTTCTGTCACTACTCATGAACGTCAAGGTCCAACCTCGGAATCTGCATGTGCATCCCTCAACCATTCAATGCCTTTAGCGCCTTTTCAGGACTTCCAGGGACGGCGCCATGCATACCACCAGTCAAGTCAGGAGAAGCTTCGAACAATTGTAGAACTCTCCAATTTCGAAGCGCTCACCTGAGGATATAAAAGCATTGCTGGAGCTTACATTAACTCAAGCCCTCGACTTGAGCTAAAAGCTTCTCTGGGACTTTTACAACGATGTTCTCATTTAAATCTATAATTTTGGTGGGTTTTGCGGTGTGTTCCCCTTCCCCTGATCTTCACTGTCTTATGAACATGTACCGTTGCAGCTCCTACCTCTCCTGACCTCTTGGGTCCAGGTTGCAGCAGTGCCGGATGAAGACCCCTCGGAAGCAGCGGCAGCAGCTTCGTCTCAGCCTACGGCGGCCCCTCACGCTTCATTTGCACAAAGTATCGCCTTCTCAGATATCAACCCTCTCGGCCAGATTGTAAGTGTGCAAGGCACCGATAATCGAAACCGCATTATGGTCTACCAGGAGGCGTCCTCGGGGGACCTCGTAGCGGTTGGAGTATCAAATACGTTTGAATTCGGTTTACGTACGACAAAGCAAACACTTGCACCGTCGTCTCAGATACTCTGGGGATCCCCACTTACAATTTTCGATTATCAACCAGGTCCGGGCACCCCTGGAACTGTACGTTTAGTTTCTTTCTTCCGTTGCTTTGATGCTGAATTGCCTGGGCCGGGTTCGTATTTTCTAGGTAGAAGTTTTCTATTTTGGCCAGGACTACCTCATCAAGCAGGCCCGGTGGCACAATCAATGGCTCACAGAGTCCGCTTGTGGAATCTGCATCCAGAATCAAGGTATCTACCGAGCAGTACGAGGCAGTAATGTGTTATCTGTGCTGGCGAGTCCTGCTGGTGCTCATGCACAAGTTAGTCTTATGTTCCAGTCTCCGGACTATCCGAATAGGGCTCTTGTTGAGGTCCAGAGGGTTGGGGGAAACCCGTGGTCGGGTGTGTATCCTCTCAAGGATCAGTGATAATCCTCAATTTCGACTAGTTGTAGTACTTGTACCAAAGTTCCAATTTTCCCTTTACAGTCTGTTAGGTTTTTTAATCCTAAAAAGAATTGTGTTTTCCTATTTCGAAGAACCCCAGGAATTGATGCAAGATCTACCGTTCCTTTCTGTTGGGAATCATGGACTCCCTTCCTCTGTCAAGCAGACAGAGAACGCTGCAAGAACACTCAAAAATACCTCCTCGATTGCGTTCGGAATCTGTCGAATAAGAAATAAAGGCAGTCATGTCGCCAATTTCCAAATGCCACGAACGAATACAGTACTGTAGATGCGGGATTAGAGAATGAACCGTGCTTTGTAGGGTGTTTTGGTTAAACACCTTGGTCGATCGAAGACTAAGGGAATGACGAGGCTCAACGCAACGAACATTGGATTCCTGAATCGTCGAGTTTTACATGGACATTCAGCGAGGGAAGGCGGAGGGAAGGCGAGTTCAGCCGGTGAACGGTTGGTATTGTGTCCCGCTTTCCGAATTGCGACTAACTTTATGTTCTACTCTACTGTTGGATAGTTCATGCACCTGTATACAAAGGCGACGGTACGTTTCACAGACTTTGTATCTTCCTCGCCTTTTCACTAGATCTAAATCTTACTCCGTACCTGAGCTAAATCCCGGTGACAGCAATCGGATCGCTTCCGGGCCGCCGGAACTCTGATTTCCGCCTAGAGTCACGGGGTGGTCCACAACCCCACGTCCGTGGTCCATTGGCACCAACAGTGACATGTTGACACCGGTTCCTTGGTGCACAGCTTAGCGGCAAAACACAGGTTTGTTACGAACCACCACCATCGAAGCGATCTAATCTGGAATTTGCAAGATTTACTCGCTTGTCCATACTGTCTTTCGTTGAATTTTCGACCTATACCTCTGTCGATTCGTAGCTTTTTTTCCAGCACTTCCACTCCAGGTACGATTGTAATCAGTTGAAGCGATACGATAAACGATATCATAAGTGTGCCGCGCTCATATCACATTTTTTTTAGAATGAACACGACTTTCCTTCGCATGGGGAGGCCACGATTATCCCAAGAGCTGATAGACCTTACCCTGGATTTTCTTAGAGATGATAGGGAGGCACTCCGACAGTGCACTCTTGCTTCTCGTTCCTTTCAGATTCCCGCTCAAAAAGTTCTCTTCGAGTGTATCAAGCTGAAACCCATTCCCGCTGTCAAATCCACGGAAGCTGAGGAAGAACGGGTTCAGTCGGAGCCAGTGGCAACTTCGACGTCGCCATCACAGGCCCCACCATTGCCAACAAATATGACGACGACTATGGCTCAACGACTACATAATTTACTGAACTCGTCGCCTCATCTAGCTGGACTGATTAAAGACCTTCGTATCCGGGACATGGACGATTTCAATTACGAACAACCGAGATCCGTTAGCTGGCTCAAAGACGATACATCCCTTCCCCAGATTCTCCCTCTCCTAACCAACTTACAACGATTATTCTTAGCTGGATCCATGTCAGATTCTATGCTCGATATGGCTACACTTCCGCAAGGCATCAAAAACGCGTTACTCGAGGTTTGGCGAAAGTCAAACAAAATAACGCATATCGGATTTCAATGCGTTAAATTCTCGTCGTTTCGGGAGCTTTTAGAGGTTGTCGAGGGTTGCGCTGGGGTGAAGCATATGACGTTTTTCGCCGTTGACGCTGACGATCTTTCGGATGCTTCGAGCTTGGAAAATGTCGACGTGAACCTTACTGTGGCAGTCGGGACGCCCAGTCCAGATATCACTCCAGGTGGTCGTTCTGAAGTATCGAGCACAGATACCGGTACCAAGAAAACGATTCATGCCATTGAATCACTTGGCTTGTTCCTGGAGCCAGAACTTTTATCTCGGTTCTGTGCGTGGTTGCTTGGACCAAGTTCAAAGCTGGGGCTCTCGTCATTACAGAAGCTCAGCCTTGTCGCTGAGCTCAAAGACAACTTAAAGCTTGTTCGTCGAGTTGTAGAAGCGAGCACATCGCTCGAAGAAATGAGGATTACGATAAGTAGGTCTTTTCCATTCCCCCAACTCTCCGTCGTATTTTGAGTTCAGGTCTGTTAACATCGCAAGTCAATCTAACAGTTTCTGGCGACGAAACATCCCAAACCGAACCTTTCGATATATCCACTCTCCGAGTCGTCCACCTCGGTATCGACTTTGACGTTAGCGAGCCGACACATTGTCCCGAGACCACGTTAAATTGGTGGTGTGATAACCTTACTTCCTCGTCTTCCTCCACCCTAGCTCTCCAAGATTTCAACATATATATTTTGACTGACTATGACCGAATCCCCGAAATCCAATACAATCACCCCGGTTGGAAACGTCTCGACGAAATTCTTTCTGCTGGAGAACGTTTGGTGAATCTTCGAGTACAGATCAAGTGCCTTGAAGATGACGACGAGTTTGAAGGTGGTTGGTCACCGAGTTTGGTTGGGGATCAGGATGGTACGAATAGGATTATTGCACCGGCGGAGCTCAAAAAGCTGGAGGATGTGTTTCCGAGAATGAGGGATAAGGGACGGTTGGTGGTTTCCCAGATGAAAGGTACGGCCTCTTGGTTGTTGTTTCGGGTGTAGATGGGTTTTGACATTGTGACGTCTTTCTTTTTTGCGTGTTTTAGAGAGCATTTTCAGTCATCTTGGAGTGTACTGGGCTCAGTAAGTTGGCATTAGGAGAAACGTCAACAGAAAACTGTAGGATTTATACCGGTGATGCGGGTCACCTTCGTACGAGCTTCTCTTTCAGGAATGACGTTTTCCCGGACGTTTCAAACAATTAGGTCCTTCGGTACATTTTTCGCCTTGTCTTGAATCGTGACTGGCATCCATTGATTCCGTTGCCTTGCACCCTGATGAACAAAAATACCTGCAGTTACAAAAAAAAACGACCCGAAGAACTAGCGATGTAGTTCGCTGGGTGTTTATTCGCGGAACAGGTCATGGATAGACAATAGCAGCCAATTTGCAGTGTACGCGCCTGTGTGTTCACATTTTTTTATTTTTCGACGTCATGCAGATTTCTGGAACGTTAGCGTTTGACCTTCGTTCAGTTCTGCGACCTTTGAAAGTTAAGGTTTCGGCTGTATCGGGGTTATTGATATCTAGCGTTCGTTCGATAAACTTGCAAAGCTACATGTGGCCTCCATGCGGCCTACGTTCGGCTCCGTTGCAAGAACGGCCGCCTCCACGTACGAGACCCCCAGTTTGCAACTGTCAGCGGTCACAAACATGACGTACTTGAACATGTGCATCCGTTGTTCTTGATTGGCAGGGAAAAAGCGCCCGCCATTTCACCTCACTTCCAAGTGGCACTACCTGGGGTACACAACGAATTAGAAGGGTCAAAATTGTATGAAAGCCAGTGTGTCGATCATAATACCTAGTACTTCACGCTGTCTCTGTTGGCAGAACCGAAGGTCCATATCCAGTGTTTCAACTTCAACACGTAGTCATAAACAGCGGCCGGTTCTCGATTGGTGGTCACTGTCATTCCCACGGCTTATCAGCTTATCTACCATGACCCATAACTGTAGTGGGGATTGGTTCGTTGTCTTTTTCCTTGTGTGCGAGTTTTGACTATAGCTACGATTATAGCCGCAGTCAATGCTCTTGGATGCACTGGGTCCTAATGTACTCTATCCGAAATTCCGTTGATTTCACAACTACTAAGGTGATTGCCACCTCTGTTAATAAGGTCAATTGAAGAGCCGTCTTTGAAAGTACTAGGGTCCCTAACAAGTTTAGCGAGGGCAAATTTGTGGCGTCGCGTTCTGTGAATCGAGATTAGGCACCACAAAACAGAACTCTAGTGCCGGAAAACAGCTTCGTTACTACCAAACATCTTTCTCCCGCCATCCACCGAGTTCCTACGGAGATCCTGGAATGCAATTACTCAGTGGAGAGGAGCCGCTTGGATGGGAACAGTCTCATTGCAACTTGGACCTACACAATTTGGGGCGACTGTGTTAAAGGCGGGGAGTTACACGATCATTGGCCTCTTCTTTGGGCGAACATTTTCATAAAGGTTCCCTTAACCCTACCCGTCTACTGTCCTTCAGCGCTTGGGGGATCACCTTATGCGTTTCACAGATTTGCCTTTATTCTTGGAGGTAGAATCCGTCATTTGTGGTAACGGCGGGAACCTTAGTCTCTACTCTAACTCCACAAATTTCCGCAATCTAGTCTGCAGTCCAAGTATACCCCAAAATGGATCTTATGGACACACGATATTCCTCGAACAGGCTCTGGACCGAGAAACAGGCGCACTGAGATTTCTGGAGGTTGAACTTGATCATCTCTTGAGTTCATCCCTCTAAACTGTTCATATCTCCCCTAGAGGGTCTCGAAGATCGCGTGTCCTTGGAACATTTCCATCCGTTCGTCTTCTCGGTCGTCTCCGTGTGGAACTTTGTACGTGAGACGCACTTGTAATATTGCGTTCGTGTCGAAACCTCACGACTGGGCACCTCCTCTTCGTCAGTCTCGCCTACCATCCGAAAATACATTGACAGATCTGACTATGCGTGTGGTCGAAGGAACAATGAAAGGGAGGTTGTTGGGTACTAGGTTGAGCCAGCTATACGTCTTTTTGGAGAGACCTCCTGTCTCTTTACTGATAAATGGTATGTATGCTCGGCCTAGTTTCCCTCAACTGCGGACCGAAGTCATCTGTTTTTCCTCATTTCATGGTACTCTTCTCGATCCGGAGGTGATCATTTCTTAATTGATGCGCTCGTCAGACAGTTTTATCACTGGATACCGTGATACACGTTAAATGATCTTTTATTACAACTTACAGATCAAGAATATACCAATCGCCGCACAAACGAAGAAAACAGCTTGATCCTCGAATAAATATACACTGCAAAGGTGCACCGGTGGCAAATCCCCGCAAGAAACTGTCAATATAAACTCACGAGAAATATCCGACCCTTATCCTAGGCGACAGAATGGGTCGTGGGTATCGTCCTCTCGGTTACGGGGGCTGCGTGCCAGGTTTCAAGCTGAACGCTGGGATCGCCCGCAACCACAACACTCTCACTTCCACTTTCCTTTAGTAAGCTAAACAACATCCGACTCCTAAGAATTGAGAGCACAACGAGTGCCACTGGTATCAAAAGTCCAGTAAGCGAGGGCTAGAGATGGCATTTAGTACAGAATCAATCGACCGGTGGAGGGAAATCCAACTCACGTCGGGGTTAGCAAACAGCACTTCGTTCCCGGTGAACAAGAGGAATACACTGGAGATAAGATGAAGGTCAGAGCATGTATAGGGACGGTTCCCCGCGCCGGAAGACTCACAGAAATAGATAAAACACCATCTCCTTGATCACGAGTCGCACGAGTGGTGAATTGACCAGCGTATGGTTGCTATCCATGAGGTACCCGTAGTATTTTTTAGCGACAAGGACTAGGGTGGTGAACTCATAAACGAAAATTGGTGCCCTGTCGAATACATGTCAGACAAAGTTCTAATCTCTGCAAGGTGGAGGAAAAGTCGCAGACAAACTAACCAATAGAGCCAAAAATTATGATATTGAGTGTAGACCAGACAGAGTGTCCTCCCGGAAGCTATTTCCGAGGTGCCTTTAGGGGGTGAGCGTCACGAATGTGCTGGAAATAAGCATGACACTGGTACCTCTGGTCTGGCTACCCACGACACCCAAAACCGCCGTGGCAGAGAATATCGAAACAATCAACAAGCCAAGCAATGGCCAACGAATACGTTTCAAGTTCATGTATAGAGCACAGACACAATGCCAGGCAATGCTATCTGTGAGAATATTCTGAATGATTCCTGAAGGGAAAAAGTGTAAACATAGCGGCCTCCGTTTAGGAAATGGATGAACTGGCCAGTTCCGGGGACCCAAGCAGCAAGTACAAATTTGCCTGAGTGTTACATATTCAGGGGGGGCCAAAATTATGGTATAATAAGGAGCACGTACAGCTGAGTTACGACCAAGGCCGGTTAAGATGTAATCAGCGATGAGGAAGAAATAATAAAGAAGATCTCACAACTCCGGGAAACAGTCAGCCACGTCAAGTCAGATGGTCGCATATACCGGCCCACTTACAGGATAGTCCAGGCCGGTAGCAATGTGTGCTACACAAGGATACATAGTTGAGGATCAGCTTCCGAACGGATCAGAGGTGTAAGCTCACAAACAACGTTGATGGTCTGGCTAGCAAACGGGAAATAACGATTCTGGATGGTATGCTTATCAGATGGGCGATTTAGTACCCGGTAAAGACTAGACTCACGATAAAAAACAACAAAGCAACCCACCCCTTCGGCCGGCGCTAGATATTCAGAATCGTTACCGGGAGGCTGAAGATGCAACGTCCGCGGTTCTTACCCATACTAAGTCAATCTGGGGCTCGCACCGTCAGCATTGGTACAAGGGGAGAATATTTGAGAATGCACCTCTTGAGGTAAAGTTAACATGTAATCCCAAGCGAGCAGTACCGTCGCCGCGACGGTGGGTAGGCATCTATCGGTAAAAACACTACAGACCAATTGAATAGAAGCTCACGTTCAAGGTATGCGTGCCATTGGCCATGCTCAAGTAGGGCGATAATGACATCATGATTGGTCGAAGTTGCTGACATCGTTAATGTGGGGTGGAGGTGAAGGTTTTATCAGTGGACGGCCGATGAGACCATGCATTTAAAACTGGTTCGTCCAGGCAATCTTTAGCAGTGCACGGCAGTATTCCGTTCTTGCCAATCATCCGTTAGAGGTCACCCGACCTCCGAGAAAGAGGCCTAGCAGTCGGTACCCGTGTTCTATGTGACTCTCATTTTGGCGGGAATTATCTGTGGCACTGGGCCTTGCTATCAACTATTGATTATCTGTTGAGCCTGCCTGGACAAGGGAAGATCCTACCCAAAACGATATATGAACTGCTCTGTGCCCGTCATTAAGCTGCCCCTGCTAATCTCAGAGTGTCAACGTTTTTTTTATGAACCAATGATTTGCTGACGATCTCCTACCGTCAGACCTGACACAGCCTATTCCTGCTTCTGAGGTGAGCCACAATCCACCGAGAGGTTCCTTGGCGAGGTAGGTTCTGTTTATAAGAGCCAATGATGTATTGAAAATCAGCTCGGATGCTCTCTACAAAAAGGAAAGAATAGACTGAAACGCAAATCGGAATTTTGAATCCAGTGTTCATTATGATCGGCCACAATTTGATCAGGACTTCGCTTATTTGCGGGTTTGAGCGTACCTTCGCCTTCTTGTCACCGCCTCCGAAACTTACCTGTAGGAATCAGTTGGAGGCTATGGTACTCGTTGGATTACAGTCGTCTTTTCAGATAGTTTTCATCTCCCCCAAACACTCGAGATCGTGACTCTGAGAGGCATCGGTATTACTGGAAGGAGTTCGGCGCCGGGATATTGCGAGCTTCAGAAAGTCCCGGATCCCGGGAGTCCGAGTCACTTGTCCGAGTCGCAGTCCGAGTCGCCATACTCAAGCGGCTCACTACCTACCATTACTGCATATGCTGCGATGTTGCTTGTCGACGTCGTCCAGAGATTAAGCACTGGTACCTCAGATCTTCTTGTCACCCAGCTTATCGCCCTTGTTCTTGTTTCTGCCAAAATCAAACTCAATAAGCTTATATCCCTCCCACCCGCAAGTTCATGATGAACCGCTGCTTATCCCCGACGAAGCCACCACCTTACTTTCTGTTGAAATCTGGCACAGTGCAGCTCACCTGTGCGAGTCCTTTCAACAGGATTCTACAGTATTCCGTATGACTCAGAGTACATACTCTTTTGCCAAGATTATTACTAATTTACTCCACTTTATTACTGATACTTGTAGATACATGTAGAACATTCTAGATACTTAAGTAGGTATAAAAGCTAAATAAAAGTACCTGCTTGAGGCATCGGTTCTAAAGCCAATTAACAAACCTCAAATTCTAACACTTTCACAATGTTGCAAGATGATGCTCGCGAGCTTCCTTCGGCCATCCGGATTTCGCCTGTCGGCATCACTTGTGACACACAGCGGCATAGATAGCTCGAAATATTGAAAAGGGTACAATGAGCTTGAAATGCGATGCACGTGCTGAAGGTCATGGTCCAGAAAAAATTAAGTTATATGATAAAACATATTCATTACTATCTGTAATTGTATGAAGAGATTATGATATAAATAATCATGCGACGACATGCTGTGGGAAGAAACGAGGATGCCGAGCCCGCTGCAATGTTTAAGCGAGTATCCCAGCGGACTTTAAAAATATCCTCAAGTCATCGCCTAATTCTCCCACTTCGCCCAACATGTTCACATCCAGCATGTTCTCATTTCCTGTATGCTTTATCGCGTTATACCTGCTCATTGTCCGCTTTTCTCGATACCGACGTGTCAATGCCACCTCAAGAAAATACGCTGGTCATGACCTCGACGCAATGACGCCTCAAAAAGTCCAAGAGATCGTACACGATTCACTATTCTACGACGCGCCGATGACAATGTTATTTGGTACCCAAGTAGCGTTGTTCAAGGTTTTCGGGGTGGTGAGGAAGTTGGCTTTCTGCATTTATAGCTGCTCACTGATGTTCATTATCAAGCCAACTGTCGCGTCACTGCAACTGAACACCGGAGAAATGACAGATAAGGACAGGTTGAATAAGCGTCTTGCGGATGTAAGTCCACCTTGCTTTCGTGTAGACGATAAATCTAACTTGACAACTTTGTAGACATCGACATTAATTGGTACCTTCATCTCCAATCCTTCGCCACCACGTGCAAGCACCGACAACGCTTCTGATCCTCGAGCCGCCATAGCTCTGGCTCGTGTCAATTATCTACACGGAAAATACCCAATTGTATGCCGGCTTTGGATATTTCGTCGAGCTGCTGTTACTGACAGCCGTGCTTCAGAGAAATGAAGACATGCTGTACAATTTGGCATTATTCGTGTTAGAACCTGTAGTGCGTATGTCGGAAATGATCGCCTGTCCTCATTCAAAAGTTGTGCGCTTCAGAGATGGACGGCCCAATACAACTGGCGGCCTCATACCGCTCTCGAGAAAAAGGTAGATTCTATCATTTCATATATTCAAATTCGCTGACTCCTTTTCAAAGGCTCTATTCATCCTGTGGACCGATATAGGCCGACGGATGGGTATCGAAGACATCTGGTCCTCATATGAAGATATGGAACAGTGGACTAATGTGCGTTTCCATTTCTCCAATCTCATCACGCTCTATAACAACACACATAGACATACGAACAAGAGAATATGGTACCCTCCGAAGCCACTCAGACCCTTTCACGAATCACGATCGAGCGCATGATTCAAAGAGTCCCGCGTTTCCTTGGATTGAAAAGCCTCGCGTACAACGTCTTTCTCACAGTATTGGATGAGAGAACGCGCTACTCTATGGGGTAACGGAACCTTGATTACCCGCGGCTTCCACTTTCTGATGCTCTAGATGCTACATCTAGGCTTCCAACTCCTCACCGTGCAGTCTCCTCTACAGTATACGCTTTATTCTACATCCGAGCGTGGATCGTTCGCCACTTGTGTCTGCCACGGTCCAAGCCAGCGATCTGGGTGCAGATGGACCCAACTCCAATGACCTCAATCAACTGTATCCCTCGGATGTATGCGGTTCAGTACGTTTCTCTTTATTTTCTTACGTTATTTTTTTTGAGATTTGCTGATACATCATTTTAGCAAACGTCGTACGGCACCTTACTACTACCCAGAGAAAACCGGATACCTCTCGTTGAAATTCCAGCAACTTTTGCTCGCTCTCGGTCTAAAAAGTCCCGACAAGATCCCAGGCAAGAGATGGAAAAGCGAAGGCTATCGATTAGAAGAGCTGGGACCTGTACGTTGGGAAAACGGTGAGGCGCCCGTCAGTGAGGGTTTTCGAATCAGCAATTTCTGATGTAGATCGTTTTCCAGACGGACACGAACAGGTCATGGCTGCTGCTTCTCGGATGCAGGTACGTTCGCCCTGGACGAAAATCTAGCCACGCGCTTTCACACTAAATTGTGCCTCATGATCGCAGGGTTGTCCTATCACAGGACCGTGGTCATTGGATGCAAGGAAAGGAACAGTGAAGGCGGAGTAGCGGTTGAACCTCCCATTTTCGGACGCGGTTACAATCACTCGATCACTGTGGATGGGAGGGCTAATGATTGGCAGGGAAAGCGCTCATTTACTTCACTCTTGGAACGGATTTCATAACGTATTAGACAGTCTCTACCTTCACTGTACGGTACCGGAGACTTAACCATATGTTTATTGCCTTCAGCCGATATTTCCTGAAGGAACTGATCATCCTCGTACGCTATGCAATGGACGCAGTCAAAGCTGTTACACGTAATTTGACGTGTCCTAGCGCTTTGACGCTCATTAATCAATCAGTGAAAGCGACCATTCTCACGAACTCATAGCTTGTTCGGAAACCACCATGACCACCAGCGGGAGTGGGACTTGGGTTCGTTGTCTTTGTCCACTCCTCTACGATTGTCGATTGCTGACCACAGTCGTTGACTTTAGCTGGAACCAAAAGTCTCGAAAGCGGAATTAAGTCTACAGCGTACGCGAGACCCGATGGATATTGATTGTATCAGGTCAGCTATCACATCGATTAACGAGGAACTTGCCAGTACCCCCAGAGAAACGGAGATTCAGCGTCTGAAACAGCTTCGCCTCGAGCATCAACGACTTTTATCCCCTTTCTATCGAATTCCGACAGAGCTCCTCGCCCACATTTTCCAGTATGCAATAGAAAAAAACTCTTTTGGGTGGAAGCCTCAGCACTTCAGGTCGGATACGGGCAGGCTGGGTCATATATGTCGTAGATGGCGGGAGGTTGCCCAATCAGTGCCCGGCCTTTGGGTGAACATCTTAGTGATGATCAATCCCAACGTCTCCTACCCACAGTTAGCCTTCCAACGACTAAAGGATCATCTAGATCGTTCCGCCGATTCGCCACTTGTACTCGAAGTGAAAGTTGTCACTGATTATTCAACCGGAAACGGCTCTCCCTCCCTCAAAATGCTTGATCTAGTTCTCCAGCAATCACACCGATGGAAGTCTTTCAAATACGCACAGTCCCAGAATGGAGATTTTGGGCACGCCGTATACGCTGTATTAGCTCTAACTCAAAAGACGCCGGCATTAGAATACCTTGATGTTGAGCTTCATTACGCTTATGATCAACTTGCACTTCGTCTCCTCCATTTACCACTCCAATCGATTCGTCTTTCGTTTGGAGCGAACCGCATGTCACCCTTCTTGGAGCGGATACCCAATCTTCTAACTGAGCTCTGTGTAAAGGTTTACACACGAGACGCAGTGTTCTTGGCTTCTGCATGCCGGAGCCTCGTGTCCGCACAATTCATCCTCGTGGTCGAACCCAACAACGCAGTGGATGTTTTGATAGCCAAGTTGGCAATAAAACACCAAACCCTCCGCGAGATGACGGTAGAGTCACAAGGCCAGGAAGGTCTCCGTCAGATCCAGTTCTTTCTCCCCGCTTTGACCTGTTCATCATTGACTTTCTTGTCCATCGCCACAAACGCCCTCTTGCCCAGCAACAAGCCCGGAATCTCTTCCTCATTCGCGGATCGATTGATCCAATTCTTTCAGCGCTCAAACAGTTCAAAAACTCTGAAATCATTCCGCCTAGTTGACACCTCTCTCAACACACCGGACATTGTCGACATATTGTGCGCTATACCCTCCATCCGATCCTTGGAGATACACATCACGAACGTAAACCGATTCTTCCTCGCATTAAACCTCACCCCCAGCACAAGTGTGCTCTCCAGGATATATCACACCAGAACAGTCACACTTCCTATGCTCCGTGAAGCCAAGTTCACTCTCGAAGAAGAGTCTGAGCTTTTCGAATTGGAGAATATGCTCCGGTCTCGCTTGGATGAGGGATTGAAATCGGTATTTGTCAAGATCCTTGGAGAGGTTCAGGAGAGGGATCAACATCAACTTCGCTGGTTCGAATGGGTCAACTCCAAAACTGATTTGGCTGTACGGATAGTTAGCGGGCACGATGAGCGCGAGGTGGTTGGGTATTGGGTTAAGCCGGCCGTCGGGTTGAGGCGGCACTGCTGGAGGGATCTTTTGTCAGTTTAGGGTTTACCTGCACTTATGTCCAGAGGTAGCGGGTGTACCCCACGTTGTAAATATAATTGATCTCAGGAGGTAATGCCATGTAATGCCTTAGAGGCTTTTTAGGTGGTTCCGCTATAATACCGTATTTCAAACGCGGCACTTCTCTTTGTCCTCGTTTCCGTGATTGTCTCTAAATGCGCCGGTTAGACAAAGTTTGAAGTTGAATAGTCTGTATCGGTTGGTAAAATATAACATGACTTCTAGTTTCATTGTATCCGGTAACATTGCGTTCAACTTTAAAAGAAGAGTGTCTCGTGGGTAGGGCTATTCTCGCATGCCTACACCGTAAACGATCCGGAGATATGAAAACACCGGGAGTCTGGCAGTGGAAGCTGTTTGTTATTCCGTTGTAGCCTGAGGGACTGTAAGCGTTACATTTTTTGTGAATCGGAGCCGAGATTGAGATCCGAGTCAGCGTCCCGACGTTGGTAGTAGCTATAATTCGAACCCGCTAGCGGCTTTGATGGGTGACTAGTAGTGACCTCTCAGTCGACACTCTTGGGATTAGCGTCTTTGAAGGTCCTGACTATTTTGTAAAGCCTTCCGTGTCGAAGACTCCACTCAGAATCCCATCCGCTGGCATCTGCAGGGACCCCGGCTCACCGGGAAACACTAGAACTAGAATGCGTAGAACAGCTCTGTTCGCTTCTCGGTTCGAACCTTCTGTTGGATTTCCGGGTGTGAGTGATTAGATGATGAAGAGTAAGGTAGGTTTGCAATTTCACTGAATGGTAAGATTGGCTTGAATTAGAGCAAACTGATGAGGAAGCCCAGTGTCTACCTACATCTTTATATACCCTACAATGTATCTAGAATGTTCTACAGTAAGTGAGAATGCTGAGTAAAAAGCTTGGAGCTTGAGTCACTACAGAAAGTTCTGGAATACTGGTGAGAGTACTCGCACAGGCTTGCTGCTTCCACAGCCTAAATCTCAACACCTTCAAAGACTCTACATACTTCAGATCCGGAGATGCTACCGGAAGCCCCGTGAGGAGATGTTGTTTGTCCTCTCATTTCGTTATATCCAGGGAGCCGCATGATCAGGGACCGTATAACATGAGAACATCCTCCATACAGCTAATCTCGATTTGTCCATCACAACTACTATATATTGTAAGTGGTGCTTTTCCAATAGAGAACAGTCCACTGCAGCATGCATTCCCAGATCACTCTGACCCTCAAACTTCCTTTCCTCATCCTCTCTCGCGAGTTTCTTTTCTTGGGATTTTCATGGAGGGACTGGTCTGCCACCATCATTCCTGGTTCTTTGTTCTCCATCGGTGCAATGAGAACTCATTCAGACACGTCGTCCATTGTCCCAAGATATCTTTTGCTTACCTTATGGCTCACACTCTACATCTACTTTTGTAACCTGTGGGACCAAATAACAGGCATTGAAGAGGATCGTATCGACAAATCCGACCGTCCCATTCCCTCAGGAAAGATCACCATCGCCGGTGCACAGCTGCGAAGGGCTCTTGCACTCGCAGCATTTCTTTCGGTCGCTGCATACGAACCTGCTCTTCGGCCCGAAACATTTTGTTGGGTGATCATTGTTGTATTGCACCTTGCGACGCCTTCAGCTTTCGGCAATCACTGGTTTGTCAAGAACTGCGTTGCATTGGGCACCGGTACATGGGCCCTTCTGGGAGCCTCGTGGAAGGCAATTGCACCTTTAACGCCCCGCATTGAAGGTTATATTCTTGCCGTGTCGGTGTGGGCTGGGTTGATGACGCACATTCAGGATCTCCGAGACATGAAGGTGTGACGCTATGACTGGCCGCAAGACGTTGCCTCTGGTTCTTGGAAATATCCGAACCAGGCGAATCATTACATATCTTATCATACCCGTTTCCTTGATGGTGCTCGGGGTCGGAGGTGTACTCTCTATTGCTCCCTGGTCAATCATAACAATCCATGTCTTTCTGGGATATCGGATCATACACAACTATGGTTCTCGGTATGATCACAAGACATATATGGTATGTTCTCAGTGTTGGCTATACTATCCCAAGCTGTTTGTGCTGAATGCGAGCCAGAATTACACCTATACCTTCTGTGTGTTGTTGAATTTGACTTCATTTGAAGGCTTGGATTGGAAAGCCAAACCCCATGCAGTAGTCGGTCAACTCAAACGCTTCCGAATCGTTTGAGAATTCCCATTGATGTTACGGACGCTCTACTCGGGATGGTTCTTTATACGTATATGGGACTGTAGGTTGAGCTGGGGAAAGTGTTAGTTTGACCGGAACGCGGGAAGGACGCGCTGCTGAGCGGGTGGGACTTTCAAACCGCAAATTCGCTCTCTCTGGGGTGAAATCTTCTTGATATTCTGTCATAATATACATGTTAGCTATTCATGATTCTATATTGACTGAAATAAAAATATACAGCTGTCTGCAATTCTTGATCTCATATCAATCCTGTGTGACGTTTTACATGCATGAATTCTAACATGGCACCACATAGATTCCAATATTCTCATCTGTCGTAAAAACGGTATCTTTCCTGATATATACACGCCTGTTCAGAAGTAAGCATGATACTGGATGGTGATGGGCAAGCAACACCAAAAGTTGGGAGCCGCAGAGCCACAGACCGAGCTACAACAGGAATACACTCAATGACCAGACATTTACATTCATGGGGGATGCACACTCAGAGAATTAAACAGGTAGTATTCATAGTACCATGGAAAACAAGTTGAGACTAAAATGAGAAACATAAAAGGAGGTAGATATAGATTCATCCTGTTGTAAAGCACCTTTGGCACTCTTGTCACACATGAAAATTGAGCGTGTACATTGTCCAAGATAGGGATGAGCCAGGTTATTGTGATGTTATTAAGAAAGATTTTTATAGAGAAATCAAGATGAAGGAGAGAAGAGGAAACTAACAGGGCTAGTAAAAGATGCTTAAGAAATATGAAAGGAAAACTAGTAATTTCAGCCCTTCCTCCCGAACAACCCTTTTAACATCTCAACTACAACCATACAATGATACTCCATCAACGCCGCCTTTCCTTGTTAAACTCCGTAAACAAAGGATGGACTTTTGTAAAACACTGCATCAACAAAGATCTAAGTTCTTTGTTTTCTTCATAGTAGTACATATTGGAAGTACTGCAAGCCAAATCGACGGAGTCCGTGCTTTCTGAAGGATTCTTGACCGGATCGTTGAGAAGCCTAATTTCCAGAATGGTGCGAGAGAATTGCGGTGTAGCGAGGGTGTTATCCAACCTGACCCATGCATCGGTCACGTCTTCCAGCTCCGACACATCCTCTGGAAGGTATGGATTGGGAATGAGTATAATTTTGCGCAAGTGAGAGGAAGTGATTGTGGTGAGTATTGGGATTAAGGAGAGTACTTGAAATGCGGTTAGTTCCTCCTTCCTCAATTGGGTGAACATAACGGTTTCAAGTGCAGAGAAGAGTGAAAGATCGTGAATTGGGTTAACTATCAATTGAATCAGAGGTCTGTCAGTACAATACCTCTGGGTGGGAAGGAAAAAGATCGACGTACTGTATTCTCTTTCTAATGCAACATTCGGAACAAGGTATCGGACCGTGGCTAAGGTATTGTGGCATATCGGTGCATAGAAGTCTTCGCTTGCAAAGTTCCCAATTACCAGAAGGAGTGAAATCTCTCGAGAAGGATGGGAGGCCAACCAAGTTCTATAGGTTTCCACCACATCCTCTGCCAGTGAAGGGCTCAATACATCGAAACGAAGAGTTTTCAAGGATGTAGGGAGGGTAAAAGTCCATACTGCGTCATGATCATGCTGCCCAAAAACAAACTTTCCGAGGTGCACGACATCGGCCTCCAGGTCAAGGAATTGTAGATTCCGGAAGGAACATACAAAATAAAGCAAGCACTGCAGGCACTCCTCCTTCACCCAGACGTCGAGTTCGACGATGCCGGCGAAGGAGGAGGATAATGAAAAGGGGAGGTTGTAACGGGGCTCGGAGCATTGGGCAAAGGAGTCCGAGAGTCGAGAGTCGATGGTGATTCGTTTCAATCCGCTGATCTTGCCTTTGAGTCGTTCCATCAACATGGTTAGGAATTGAACCTGGTCTGGGGTGAGGGTCCAATTCGGAAACTGCTCGTAAAAAGCGAGGTCCATCTTCCGAACAAGTTCAAGAGCTCTTGTTTTTTTTTCGAGGTTTTGGCAGTTCTGGCGCTCAACGTTAACATCCGCAAGCATCCCTGGTAAGTGTCGCCCGTAATCTAGTGTATAAATGCTGAGTCGTTCAAAAAGTCGGGAATGGGAGATGGCAGTCCAGGATTTGCAGACCAAACTACAGGAGCTGATAGTGTCGTGATCGCAGAATCCAAGGATATGGTCCACAATCTCGATGGGTATGACAGAGGACATGGTGGTGGTGCAGAGCTAAGGGCGTTATGCCGTGACTGTTGTGACCATCGCGTCTTTTATTCCATGCCACCCTCCGTCTTTGTAAGCTGGCCGCTGGTCCTGATGTAGTATGGTCCCTCCGGTATTCCTTAGCTCCAACTCTCAATCACCCGTTCTCCCTGCTTAGAGTCAGTATTATGGCGTCCCCGAATCAACCACAGCAAAGAACTTGTGCCGTACAAGATGACACGAATGGTTTCAGTTGCGTTGTAGATGGACGTGCGGACGGAAGAGACGATCCATCAGAGCTTTCCTTTAGATTTAAATCGCAAAAATTTCGTGTAACTCAGGTACCCTCTGCTCTTCGCCCGCACCAGTGTTATCAGTTTACATCTCGAGTCTCCTTCTTTGAAGGATCTCGCGCGATTCGCATCGAAATACCTGGCAACATTATCACCATAATCCTCTCAGTCCTTCCGACCCCACTCGCGATTTCCCAACCTTCGTGCACCGTCGTTCAGACTTTGAGACAGTCAACACCTTCCCCGATGCGGAGCGCCGTTTTTTTTCCTCTCCTCCGCACAGGATGTCTGAAAGCGAACTTGTTTGTACTTATATGAGGGTTTACAACTGCAATAGGAATAGCATGCATCAAACAGTATGCTCCATTCACCGGTGGATGGAGAATGGGAGTTTGTAATTCTCAAAATTTTCGAGCAAACCATTGAAAGTCGTCAAATCTTGAGTAGATAGAATAAATGCCAAAGACAGATTCCCATGTGCGACTCGGAGCTGTTGAGAAAGAGAATGCAAGACAGTCTTTGGAAATGTGCTGGGAGCAAGAGAGTCATACATAGCATTCAAGTCACATAGGTAGAACATTCTGGCCATTTACACCCTCAGTAGGTACCAAAAAAGAGAATACACTTGCTCAAATATAACGCAAAGGGAAAATTGAGACCGGGTAAGAAGAGGTAGAAAGTAAGGAAATAGAAACCAAATGTCACGACAACTCAACCGGAACCAAAAACTGTTGAAGTACGATCTACAGTAGAGTACAGAGTAGTCATGTTACATAATCATAGTAGATTACTCGCGGCTGGAGGCGAAGGTCAGACTTTAGTCTTGACCTTCGCACTCCAGTGTTCGACTCCAACAAAAACGCCATTTTGACACCTTCCAGCGGCTTTTCGTGAACAGGAGACGTCCCTCCGTAGAACATTTCGACAACATGGAAGTGAGAATCTCTATGTTTCGATGGGTAAGATTCGGAATAAATGCGACAGATTCGTGATGCACAACTTTAATTTCGAGAATAGCGCGAGAAAATAGAGGTGGGGAAAGGGCGTTGTCCAATTTAACCCACGCGTCAGTCTCTGCTGAAGGCACTGGCAGATGGCGTAGATCAAGAATGAGTATGATTTTACGTAGGTGGAGGCAAGTGATTGTGTTGAGTACTGGGATTATGAGGATGGTTGGCGAAGCGGGGTAAGGGATGTGCGTAAAATCATGAGTGATGTTATCTATGCACCAATTCAACCGTGCGTTGTCAGTCCACGAGTAAGTGTTAAGAAAAATTTGACATGCCATCTTGCCCATCGTGCCCAGGAGTATGGTATTCGAATGGTATCGTGGTCAATGTATTCTGACTTGCGAATCTGTTTCCTCGAGATCGAAGAATAAGGAGGTTTTATCTATCTGAATACACATACTTCTGACAAGGTTTAATTTCCGCGGGTACGAGAAGGCGACTCAAAACCACTCACCGTTCCACCAAAAAGCATGAAATTATTGTCTACGAGGTTGGGTGAGAGGCCTTTTCCAGAACAAAAAGGTAGACATGTATAATTTACAACAGGTCAATAAACAAAACAAAAGCGGGCAATACCACAATCATGAAATCGAACCGAAAGTGTCCTTGTGGCCGAGATAAATAAATGTTTACAGGCGAGCAGCTTTTGCAAGATTTGCAGCTATACGTTCCGACTGTCGAGGCCTGATATCTGATGCCATTTCCCGTGGAGCATTCTTCTCCTTCCCCGCTGTCGTATGTCTAGTCATAGACGAAGTCGCAGTTTTTGTTCCCTTCCCTGTGGCTTTCTTCACTGCACCCGTGCTTCGCTTTCTCACTGCTACCTCCCTGTTCTTCACCGCAACCGCGCACCTTTTGCCAGTCACGTTTCCGTTTCCCCCAGGTACGTCCTTCCTCTTTCCCTTTCCCTTTGAGCTCCCACCAACTAGCTGAGCAGTATACACCCCCATTTCATCCCCCTCCTCTTTGGTCCCGCTTCTGAGTATCTGCCGTTTTGAACTGCGAGATCCAGAACCTTCGCCTTCCTCATCCTCTACGTCATCTCGCTTTCGCTTCTGAGGTGCATCGAAAGATACAGCACTCATCACGACCGCATCAGCAATTGCCTCCATCTTGACCTTGTCAGAAGAGTATGCTTTTGTACTCGAAGCGACCATTGCCAAGTTGAGTTTCGTTACTACCGATTCTTCGTCAGAGCCGAGCTCGGAAACGTCTAGGTTCTGATCAAAGGACACGAAAGTCCTCAAGACGCCTGACCTACCGGTGTAGGGTGCCAAGTCAGGAAGAGCTTTGAGAGCTTTTTGAGCCTCTGAGGGGGATGACTGTAGGAATGAATTAATAAAAAGAGTCTATTTGAGTAAAAACGTCACTTACCGTATCTTCGAAAAGCCTTTTTGGATGACACGAATCCATCAGGGCTTTCGCTTTCGTGGGCAGTTCCTCGTCAGAAGTTGGAGGTAATACGCGTAGAAAGACCCAGAAACGTTTCCCGTTGGACGTTTTGATGATGAAAATAAGTGTGGCTGAATCAGTTTCGGGACTGTGGATACAAAATGCGGTCGAAGGTTTCTTGATCCACGATAGAGTATCTTGAGATGAATGAGACCAATGAACGGTTTTGTGGGACGGATCGTTCGAGTACCTGAGTACGGTATCTGTTGTCTGCTTTTTAGATACTTTGCAAGTCACGATATTCCCTCTGATATTGCCTCTGCCTCTGCCGCCTCTCGTCACCTTTGGAAAACGGAAGACTTTGCTGACTAGCAGGCCGCGCTCGTCTTCGCAGTCGAAAGTAGCAGCGATACAGAGGGCAAGATATCCAAGAGAGTGTTGAAACGAAATGGTGGGTTCGAGAATCTTATCCTTGAAGTGGTCAAGGTCAATGAGCGAATGCTCGGGTCCTGAGTACCAACGAGCTGCTCCGGCTATGATGAAAGGTTCGTCAATGGTAATGAGGTCACATGTGGTGTCGGCGAAACGAGCAAAGGTATGGTTCACGAGGGCGACGTCATTTCCCAAGAAGTAAACGCGCTTGGGAGAGTGGAAAAGAAAGGAGATGAGGGTTGCGTGGATGCAGGATGCGAATCGACGGTTAGAGTCTGTGGGGGTGCATAGTGAGGAAGGAACTTGAAAGGAATCAATTTTTACATACCTAGACTGTCGAAGCTAATTGGGGAGAACAGCATCCGCTCCTCAACAAGGGCTCCACGGTCCACCCGCTCTATATCTTTTGGTCGATAGCCGTCGGTCACCTTGTATACGTACCGATTGAGCTGCACATGCGGAAGATAGAATCGATTGTCTAAAAGAACCGATACGAAAGCTGCAGTGAATCGATGCCTTTGATATAATCGTTCAAAAAGTAAAGAATTGGGTGAAGAATAATGACGGACCTTCCCCTTATCCATTTCCACATGCGGTCTAACAAGCGTTTTCCCGAAGCGTCCGAGGCCAACGTTGGTGGAAGATACTTCGAGATGTATCGACGTTGATCCTCACTGCTATCGAAGCCACCCGTGTTCGAAGTCCAATGCCAATCGGCCCACTCTTCACCTGTGAAGTGCTCTCGTGGTATTTCGGTTCCAGCAACGACAAAGGCGACTTTACACCGCTCCAAGTGATGCTTCCATGTAGCCAGGACTACTCTCAAAGCTGGATAATATCTACCGTTTGTGTCCCGGAAAGAATGTTCAAGGGAGTGTGAAGCATAGTTGGCCTCGTCCAGAGCGAGAAAGATAGGACCTGCAGCGGTGATATCTGCTATGGCTAGTATTTCAGTGAGAGTTTCGGAGATGGCGTGTTCGAAGTCTTTATTGGCTGGGAGTACTTGAAGGAGCATCTCGACAAGATTCTGAACGGGTGTGAAGAAGTCGGGCCAAAGGCACAACTGTACCTGGAGCCAGATTGTCTTGTATTCATCCCCGCCACCGCGTGATACTGTTGACTTTAGAAATGATTTGAAGAGGAGGAGGCGAAACAAGAGGATGGAGCTGAAACATCGACAGGCGAGGTCAAGATTACGATTAAGCTCTTCAGTTGAATCGGTAGATGGAAGATTTTTGGTGAAATCCGGATGCAAACCGAGATCACCGGTGTCGCGGAGGGAGTACTGCAAGTCCGGGAGTCCGAGGTAAGTCATGTCTACCGCTGAAGTGAAATAGAGCCCCCAATTTTGGCAGAGACCCTCGAATAGAATCCTGGTTTTTCCTGTGCCGGAGGCGTTCAACAAGAACCTTTGTGACACAGTTCAGTTGAATTCTTGGTTCAAACTGTTGACACGCACGTATTATTCCCTCGAAAAATGTCAGCTATCCGGATCCTCAATTTTGGATCTGAGGAGAAGGAACCAAGTCCGTGTAGCATCATGGGTGGTTCGTTAGTCTGAGGGAGTTTATTGAAATTCAGCTCGGTAATGTGTTCCGTTGCAGTGGGATCTTCCGGAATGAAGGAATTGAAGGGAGACTGCCATACTGGGAGAGATGCCTTTTTATCGAGAATGCTGATGTATAAATCTGAGTTTTCGAGTTCCGAGAGACACTTATCCACCTCGAAGAAGTTGTATTTCGATTTCCATGATGTCGAGTCAATCGGCATGGATGACGGTCAAAGGTGAGATGAGGTATTTTGTATTGACATATATTTGGTCTTTTGAACCAGTAACACGTGATCCCTGAGGTTTACCCGTGGCAGCGGCTGTCCATGTGGTGTCTTCTATTATTGCTCACGGTGTTCACACCCCAAAAGGTCCGGTTTTTTGTGGCAAAAAAAAATCCAAAAAAGAATACTTCAAGTGTTTAGGGATTGCACCAGCCAATCGGATCAGTTGCTGATTGATGTTTAGAAACAAAAAACGTATCAAAACCACATAAAGTCTACGGTCAGGCGAAACTTTTCCTTTCTTGAAAATTTTTTGAGCTAAAAAGACAGACGTTTTCGGGTATGTGTGAAAAGGGATGAGAAAAGCGCGGTGACAGGCATGAGGGCGAGATATTCCCATGAGATAGTACCCTTGTTCTTTCTCGGGACTGCTTCGACTTCTATGAATGCCCCGTTGTTTCAATGAGGCTTTGTATTCTTATTGTTTGGAAGACGTTGATCGTTGCAGGCTTGTTGATTTGGCCAGCCTTAAATATCGTGGCGGAAGGGAAGCGAAAGACTCGAAATTCTCCTGTAACTTCGCTCAACCGGTCGAAATCTGAAAGTCATCTCTCCCAATTTATTGAACCATGGCCCTACTCGAATTACTATCGCAGGAATTACCCGACGTCCCTCAATCGTTTCTCTCATATTCTGCCTTCCAGCAGCTAGTTGTCGGAGAGCTGCCTCTTCCGAAGTGGAGTTGTAGGCCAGAGATTGCTAAAAACATGCACCCCGACGTCTTTGAATTTGTTAAACAGCTCAAAATTCCTGCCCTAAAAGGACTTGAGCATGTCCCCAACTTGCTTCTTGAAGGTCTTGACAATGCTTGGAGTGATGATAGGCGGAGGACCCGCTCTAAAAATGTTTGTGTTCTAGGAGAACATAGGTGTGTCACTGAGAATCTCAAATCTGAGGATGACACTGATTTATGACAGGTTGTTGATTAATACACCAGGGTCCGGCAAAACAAGAACCATTCTGGAAGCACTCTGTCATGACTGGGGCTTTTACTTCGTTTGTAGAGACCCCGAGATTGACCACATTGGATCAAGAGACTTAATTCAAGCCTTTGATGCGTTGCACTCTAACCCAGATTTCAAACAGGATTTTGGGATCGGAACGTTGACCGATGCATCTGACATTGCTCGGATGGAACAGAACCAGTCACTCGCTCGTCGTGCATTTCTGCCAGTTCTTCTTTCTCGATTTTTTGTATTCCATCAGTTCTTAAAGATCGTAGAGAACAGCAGGGGTACAGGTCAAAAAGCCTTGGTCAACTATCACATGTATGTCAAGCGCTGGCTTGATCTACAACTTCAACCCACCCTAGTTGGAAATGAAGACGAAGACATATTTGCTGCTCTAGCCCTTGAGCTCCAGAAGGCTCTGTTCTCGGTCTCGGAAGAAAAAGTAATCGAATTATTGTTTGGTGTCATGACGCTCGTAAAGTCGACAATCAACTCTCTAGGTTATGGCCAAGCAGCAGTTTATATTGTGTTGGATGAAGCTCAGGAAGCACTGAATTGCTTTCCGAGAGCCTTTTCATCAACCTCATTTACAGGAAGGCGTCCTGTTCTACGGGAAATTCTACACATTTGGGGACCGTACCTTCGGAATCCCAAGGGTGTCAACCCGTCGGCACCACATAGCCAGCGGGTGAAAGCAGTCCGCTTCCCCCTCACCATGGTTGTCACTGGAACAGGAATATCTTTACAGCTTATGAACGAAGCCCTCTTGTCTGTGGTTGTGAAGCGAGACAACCTTGGTGAACTGAAGCTGTTTGGGGCGTTTGATAATCAGGCCTACCAGTATGCCTATATCCAGAAATTCGTACCTACCTGCATCCTGAATACAGATATTGGACGGATTATGGTAAGCAGAATCTGGTACTGGCTCCAAGGACGGTACGTGGTATGATTACTCCAACATTTCGCCGTCTAGTAACACCGAAACTATTACCCGCAGATATCGATTTACTGCGGGTTTCCTCAGTTTTCTTCTCGAGAATGGATACGCATGCCCGAATGACCTGTTGGATAAATTTATTCGAACATTCTGCGGGTGCCTTCCTACCGATTGCCCTCGTTCAATCCTCATCTCGGAGAAAGAACCACGACCGGATGATACTGTGTGGCCATTTCGACCTCGAACTGGCAAAGCAGTATGCCCCACTGGGCCTCTCAACTGGGAATCACTGGCGAATGGTATGTACGATATATTCCAAGCATATGCCTGAATCTCATAAAACGGTAACAGACGACGCCAACTTGCGCCTTATAACCCAAATTGCCTACAAGTATCAAACGGGATCCGTGATAAGGGAGTGCTTTGGAGACAACCAGCTGCAACTACTCCAGTACGGCTTTGCTAGAATCAATAACCGCCAGATGACCGGGATGACAGCTGACGACGGAGACGAGACGGCCACCTATACCGCCATCGATGAGAGGCTAGTTCTGACCGCCTGTGCGGTGTGGCTTAACAACGATCCGGAACAGTTGAAAGCCAGGATGGGAAGCCCCCGTTTTTCATTGTACTCGTGGATCTGCGAACAATTCCATTATACCCAAGGAACGCGGAACTTCTTTGAGGTTTATCTCCTTTACAACTTCTTGCTCGCGTTTGGGACCTCCACTCCCTTGAACCCCAAGCCAAAGTTCACCTTGGGTGACATCTTTAACTTCGGCGTATCGAAGAAAAAGTCAACGAACGAAAAGATTCAAAAGTTGAAAAGTCGTAGAGCCAAAATAGTTTCGGTTTACTCTCCCAAAGAGTATCTGAAAGATGATTTAAACATCCCATCCTACACCTATGGTTCTGTTCAGATTACCGAAGGAGGTGATTTTCTAGGAATTCCCGGACCCTTAGGCTTCGATGCGGGGGAAACGCTGGACGGACATGAGGCCGTTCAAAGCTGGTTAGCAGGGGATTGGCCCGAACTATTTTGTTTTCCGAACATAGCGATGGGTCCCGATTTGCTGTTCGCTCTGGAACTGGACAGTGACAGCAAACATGAGCCCAACACTTATGTTTGGGTTGCAGTTCAAGCAAAGCAGCATGGCTCAACACTTTCTCTTCCCAAGTCGGAGCTAGAGGAGGGGCTGCGTAGTGTCACCCCATCGGCGTACTGTGTCGATCAAGTGAGCAATTTCGGTTTCAATAGCTACATTCGAGTTGTACTCATAGACGACATCTCTAATAGCGGTTTCATGACAAGAAACCTGAGATGGTGGAGCCTCGTTACAGAAACCGGTGCATAAGGCAACATCAGAATCGAGAGGAGACTTTGGATTTACTGGATATGCTTCCTGACCCCGAGCCGGAGCTGGCTGGAAAACACAGTCTCATACGAGTCATTGCGGCTTGGCCGGCCGTGGTCAATTTTGACTCCGTAGTCGAAGATCCTTACATGGAAGACACGGAGGGCGGGCATCCGATTGCTAGCCTGAACATCGACAAATTCAAAGATCTGACAAAAAACTTTTTTTTTTTTTTTTTT
>MU127862.1:97977-160619 GCA_014904975.1 Marasmius fiardii PR-910
TATCTAGAATGTTCTACATGTATCTACAAGTATCAGTAATAAAGTGGAGTAAATTAGTAATAACCTTGGCAAAAGAGTATGTACTCTGAGTCATATGGAATACTGTAGAATCCTGTTGAAAGGACTCGCACAGGTGAGCTGCACCATGCCAGATTTCAACAAACTCCACTCCACACACACAAGTCTCACTCAACTGGTCGAAATCTGAAAGTCATCTCTCCCAATTTATTGAACCATGGCCCTACTCAAATTACTATTGCAGGAATTACCCGACAACCCTCAATCATTTCTCTCATATTCTGCCTTCCAGCAGCTAGTTGTCAGAGAACTGCCCCTTCTGAAGTGGAGTTGTAGGCCAGAGATTGCTAAAAACATGCATCCCAACATCCTTGAATTCATTAAACAGCTCAATAGTTCTGCCCTGAAAGGACTTGAGCATGTCCCCAACTTGCTTCTTGAAGGTCTTGACAATGCTTGGAGTGATGATAGGTGGAGGACCCTGCTCTCAAAATGTTTGTGTTCTAGGAGAACATAGGTGTGTCACTGAGAGTCTCAAATCTGAGGATGACACTAATTTATGACAAGTTGTTGATTAATACACCAGGGTCCAGTAAAACATCTAAGATGGGATAAGGGTGAAGTGTGTGATATATAAGTCCTAGCACTGTATAGTACTACAGCAAGAATCCTAAAACTATAAAACACCAAACAGATCACTCCTGAGGTCTAGCATGTGTTATGTGAGAGCTGGTTTGATGTTGATCGAAGGTTCTGCCAGTAGCTTTAACTCAAGAACAAAATATTAAGTGCAGAACTGGGTCTTAGTTGACTTTCAGATCCTATACTATGCTCTGAAAGGGTTCAGAAGCAGAGGGAAACACTCTAATAGGTAGGTAGGTGGGTTGTTGTGTAAGTAGCAGCAACCAGAGACACACCAATCACAGCTCAAGTACTTCAGACTCACAAAGAACAGCTTTAGAAGGTCGACAGGCCCAGTGGCTAAGTCAAACATGACTTCAGAAGTTCAACAGTTCAGAACAAACAGACAGACAGACAGTGAGCTTGGTCCCCAATAGACTTCTACTCCAGACAGACAGACAGTTGCTTCGTCCCAGTGGACTTAGCAGACAGTTCAGTAAACAGTCAGGTGTAGTCAAAATATACTGAGTCAGTTAAGACTGGTCTCATTCTATTCTCGTGTCTCTCTATAGAAGCTCCCTGCTTACTACTGCCCTTGTGGTACAGCAGCAAGACTGGGTGGGTAACTTGGAGCTTTCCTGATGAAAACCCCAGCTCTTATATACTTTCTACCTAAGTATTATACCTGAATTTGTATCTAATTATGTATTTGCCTGTATCAATGATCATCTAGTCCAAATCAGTACCTAAATAGTATTAACAGAGAGAGTTTTGACATTATTCTCTGCTAGTTTGCCCAGAAATTGGATGGAGAAATTAATATCCTCCTTCTCAAACATTCAGCATTTGTTATTCCTGGTTCTGGGGGTAGTCCCCTTGGTTCTATATGGTTCCAAAGCAGGTTGTTTCTAGTGTTCCAGACCCTATATGCTTCCCATTGTAGTGACAGTAACACTAAGTACCCAAAATAAATCAATTTTGCCACATCCTGAATATGAGACAAAGAGAACATGGCTATATAAGAACTGGTGTGAGCCCTGAGCAGCCAGTTAAAGCAGTACTCTGTTATATGAAGCGTCTAATATCTACAGACTACTGGTAGGCTTCAAATGCTATTCTAGTTCATGGGTATATAAGAAGGTTACTCTCTAAGACTAAACACTATATGATGGTCTGACCAAGGAGTAGTCAAAGACACTCCCTTACCATAACCTCTCACCATTCTGTAGACTGTTGTGGATTTAAGCTGAAGCAAGCATAGACATATTACTCATCAGGTTGCTGATAGGATACCTTTACAGAATATTCAAGATAGTTTACTTACAGATATAGAAGCCTAAGGTGTAAAATGCAGCTAGAACAATACATTCTATTTCCTTATTTCTATGAAATAGAAAGGCCACAAAGACTGCTACTCCATGCTATGCAATTGTCTGTATTATAAAGATCTTATTTACTTGAAGGTCTCTCAATCAATGGATACTTAACAAACTTGACTGAAATTCTTAGCAGCTGTGTGTTCTCTGGCAACTCCCAAGAACAGGTTCAACAGGAAGGTCTTTCACCACCTTCCTTGTTTCAAACTCATGACTTTGAGATCAGAATGTGAATGTGGTCAAGCAAGTCAATTAGACCTATATTATCAAAGAAAAAATAATAGAGTAAAATTGGAAGTTCAAAGATGAAAATAAAAAAATGAGAGAGACCGCAGTAGCACACCTGCAACATCACTGCTTAAACATAAGAGACAATCTGGCACCAGGGCCTGAGAAATATTTGTTCAGTTTGTTCATTTGGGAAAGAAATGGCAATAGCTGGAATAAAACACAAGGGACGCAACAAAAATAAGGTGAGAGTACGACGAAAAGAGTCGAGGTGGCGAGGCAGAAGCGCTGGCCGGAATCCCGGCAAAGTTATCCGGGCCGGATTAACCGGACGTTTTCAGCTGCACGAGGAAGCTGGAATTTCTCTGCGTGAGGAGGTTTATGGTCTGTGCGGAAAAGGAAACCATTGATCTCTGTGTGGGGAGGTCTTTGACCACTCTGTGTGCAGAGAAGGTGTTGACTAAGTTGAGTGTGCGCGGAACTTTTTATCAGTGTGCGGTGAGTTTATTTTTTGACACTTTTAAACACCATAGGGATCGGGATTTGAATATTTACGGGCTACTTCCAGTCAACGCAGAAAATTAGATATACAAAAATCGCTAAGGCCACCATAACATTCACAAAGGGAAGTCGCAGCTACTACCTGCCAATGAATATCGCTGGAAGCATGGAGTCTGGTAAAGACGTTCATGTTACTCTATGATAATACTGAGTATCTAGTGGATCATGTAAACGCTCCGTCGTTCCAGTTTAAATGTATCCCCTCCCAATTTCCGTCTCGGAGTCCCCGGGCTAAGGCCCTTAAACGGGAGAATTCCCTCCGCCCTGGAGCAAAAAAAAACAGGGGGGGGGACGTACATAGAAGGTAGAAATCACAACTAAGGAGACAAAAGATCCCTCCAAGAAGACCGCCGCAGCCCGACAGCTGGCTTAACCCAATACCCAACAACCTCCCTTTCATCGTCCCCTTCAACCACACGTACGGCCAGATCCGCGTTTGTATTGAGCCATTCTAGCCATTCCACGTCCAGGGACCCCGCGTCACCGGTAAGCTTCAGAAACACCGACCGCAGCCTTTTTGTATGCCAAGGCAATGGAAACCGTGGTAAAGTTCGAAATTCGTGAGTTCCGGACACAGTCTCAACTGTGAACTTCACGTTACGAAGCGTTGGAAACGACACAGCTCGGCCGTGATGATCCGTGGAATCGAAACTTGTACTAGAGGTCCAGGGGTTCAAGATTTGAAATAGACAAGCGATGTGAATGTTGGGGATGTCCATTTCTAATGTGTGAAGTGAGGGTAGCGCACACAGGATGTCGATGATCTCGGATGTTGTAAAGATGTTTTCCACTAATCGAAACGTTTTCAGTACTTCCCGACTATTAGAGCGTTGGAAGAATTCAATTAGCTGATTAGTGAAGAAGCCAGAGCGGACGTCGTCTTCGTGGTTATCCTTGTGAAACCACATGTCTTCCTTGGACGGAAGGCTCGCAAAAATAGACATGGAGGTCAGCGATGGACAGGTTAGAGAGAGCAGGAAGAATGTGATCGGACAAAGAGGCGTCTCGCTCGGGGACTCTACCGCCAGTTCTCGCAAACCTTTATTGAATATTCTTCCAAAATCCATCGAATCAACGTCAATTTTGGTTCCAGCCATCAGCTTGAAGTGCGCGGTGGCGAGGTTCCGACAGGAGGAGACTAAGTATAATGCATCCGCGGGGTACACCTCTACACAAATTTCAGTTAAAAGGCGAATGCTTTGTAGGTTTGGGAAAAGGAAAGCCATTCGGCTCGCTCCAAATGAGAGATGAATAGCTTGAAGGGGTGATTTCAAGAGAACCCTCTCCAGTTGGGGTGGCACTTTGTGATCATCAGAGGGATCAACGTCAACCTCAAGGCGTTGTAACGTGCGCAACTGTCGTGTAAGGACCAAATCGAGCAGCGAAGAGGTCTGTCCTTGATCTCCGACGTGACGTTCAATGTACTTGAATGACTTCCACAGGTGTGCCTGCTGGAGAAGTACATCAAGGAATTCAGTGGAGGAATCAGCATATCCCGTGGGGGTGCCAGTAAATACCTCCATCTCGAGGGACAAAGGTGAGTAGGAAGAGCGAAGAAGGTGATATTTGAGCCTCTGGAGGGCGATAGGTGGGTAATACGCGTTTGGATTGACTTTCAGTGAGATGTTGGCCCAAAGATGGGACATCGACTTGGACTCCGTAAGTTTCCGCCACCTGCGGCATGTATGTGCTAGTTTGTAAACATCCGATGTGAAATGAGGCTGCTCCCATCCAAAGGTATTCTTCTCCACCGCATACTCAAAAATGTACGTGAGAACCCCGATTGGGACTCGATGGAAAGGAGACAAGAGCGTTTGAATTTCCACGCGAAGCTGTTTCAAGCGCTGGATATCTGTTTCGTTATTCGCAATCGCAATCTCCTCATTGATGGATTGCACGGACGCCTTGATAGAATCAATAGCCTCCGCTTCCCGAGAATAGCATAGTCTTGAGGTTAATTGTTGGAGCTAGAGTCGTTGACTAACGTCAGTAATCGTTGTACCACATTCGAGCAACTCAGAAGGACGAACCAAATTCTCCCCACTGTGGGGTATCTTACTTTCGGGATGGGGTTCACAATACCCAACAACCTCTCTTTCATCATCTCCTTCGACCACACGTACAGCTAAATTCGTCTTGGCATTTATTCGCTGGAGGTGGTCGAGATCAAGGTAGTTCCTCTGTCCCCGGATTTTGAGAAAAGCCGACTCCAGTCTCCCACCAACACGGGACTGAAGCATGCTCTCAAACGCATTGCTTCTCCAATCATTATCGAAGGTAAATCTCACTTCCTGCAGCACTGGCACGAGTGGCGCCGTTTTGCGAGAGAATAGGGTTGAATGTTCCATTTCGTTGGACCAGGAATGTAACGCGTGAAAAAGAATGCTGGGAGGGGCGTCGTTACTCGCAACCTTTGACACAATTTCCAAAGTCCGGAGACGAGACGTTTTATGGAGAATTCGGATGAAATGAGAGGGTTCGAGGGGTGTGTTTGCCAATCGAAGTGCTTTTAAGGCTTCAGAGCCGTTCGAACGCTGGAGAAATCGGATGAGATTTTTGGTAAATCTCGATGAAGCGATCCGTGGCCACTCATTGCGTTGAATTTCAAAGGTTGTACCGGCCGACAGAGACAGAGACATTAAGGATGGACAGGTTAGCGCGCTGAGGAAGTGGGACGTCTGGTGAAGAGAAGACGATTCCAACGTCAAAGCACGTAGACGCTCATGTGCTTCGGGTGAGATTCGGCGGCTGGTGGGAACAAGTAGTATGAAGTGTGCAGTCACAAGGCTCCGGCACGAAAGTAATAACCTAACGGCGTCTCTTGTGTAAACTTCCACCTGGAGATGGGTGAGATGGCGAACAGATGGTAGTGTCTCGACGAAACGCGGGATTTTATTCCCTCCGGGTGAAAGACGTACAGTGTGAAGGGGTGAAATCAAGAGGTGGGGCAAAAGTTGGGGTGGGAGTTGCCGATTGTAAGTCTGACCAAGGTCAACTTCTAGCGACTCCAACGCGGGCATTGCTCGGTTTAGAAACATTTCGAGGAATCGGGCATATCCGTAGGGTCTGCGTGAGGAATGAATGTATCTGAATGATCTCCATCGTGGTGATTGTTCGACGACGAGGTTGCAGAGTTTTTCCGAGTTAGAGTGGGGGACGTAATCTACGACATTACCAACAGCCTCAAGCTCCACTTCCACGAATAAAAGCGAGCCTGCAGAAAGAAGAAGGTGATCCTCCAATTGTCGGACAGCCATCGATGGGTAGACGACGGAACGATTGATTTTGATGGAGATGTTCACCCAAAGGTGAGGCATCGATTGAGCAACTCTCCGCCACCTGCTACATACCCATCCTAAATTGTACGCATCCGACCTGCACTGAGACTTTTGCCATCCAAAACAGTTTTTCTCCACTGCATAATCGAAAATGTATTCCAGTATCTCTATCGGAATTCGATGGAGCGGGGACAGAAGTAATTCGTAGCCCAGACGAAGCTGTCTAAGGCGCTTGAGCTCCCTTTTGTGATGTCCAATCTCCTTGATCCATATAGCGCGACACCACAGGTTCCCCCTCGCTAAACTTGCTACGATCCCTAGCGCTTTCAAACCCCGACTTCTGAGTGCTGCTTCGTGATAGCCAATCTCCTCATCAACCCCTTCGATGGAGGCGATGACGGCTTGCGTAAATGTGAAATCGCACGAGTTTCGTGAGTAGAGCAAGCTTGGACCCGGCTCGACGGGTATTGTTTCAGACTAGAATCGGTCGCTATGGTCAATAAACACACATTGGTAGACACGGGACGAACCAAAACTCCGTTACAGTCGTTGGCCATGGTGGATTAAGGACAAGCTATGTGCCCTGAGTAGAATATGATGTAATGAGCGGCCTTAACTCGAGCGCTGTCGTCACGTTACGGTTTAACAGCTTTTTCTTTAGACATGTAGGCATATATTGAGATGCAACCCCAGACTCGTTGAGTCAATATCATTGTGTTGAGATTTATAACTGCAGCTCTGAGTTTCGTAGTCTCCAATGAGTTCAGTCGTCTTGATGTCCTATATCTTTTGCTAAGAGTCAAGTGAAACTGTGAAAGTGGCAGAACGCTTTTCGCCTGTTAATCAAGGCCAAACTAGCGCTTGTGCCTGTTGACAGATGCACCTGACAGGTTCTGATAGAAGGGGGAAGGCTATTCAAGCTCCGGATCGTTGACCCATATAGCAGATTTCCATGCCCCTCTTGGCAACGGAAAGCGCACTCGAGACTTTTCAAGTCCTAAAACGCCTTACAACAACAATTCGTGTCATTCTCAAGTGGTTCAGTTCAGTAAACCTGAAGGCAACGGCCTTCGAATGCGAGTCTTTATGCACCTCCGCATACACAGCACTCTCTCATTCCGTAAAAAGACTCGGATGGTCTGAGGAAAACCTTTTACTAGGTCGTTAGGTCAGAACAGAATTCCAATTATGGAATGCCGCGTTACCCTGTGTGCTCACTGGGAAGTAAATACTTCAAATCAGGTGTAAAGCATAAAATGTGCATTTCATATTCTAAGCCTCTCAATTGTACTTAATTACTTTCCTTCAGACCCCTGCACACTGAATGATATGGATAGGAATGCAGACATCATGAAAATGATGGAACTTGAACAATTGAATGACGAGTGATCAACACAGCCGCTTTCTCTCCCACTGGGTATCCCTACCCTACCTCACTATCCAGATGTTGACTTGAACCTCCGTTGGGAGCTTATGTTGCCCAGTTCCTCATCCTGTGAGCTTGGGTGACAAGATTTGATGACCATTCCCACCCCATTGTAATGATCAGCGTAGGTGCAACTTGGTGCAGGGACAAGCATGCCAAACTTGTATTTTGTGCAAACAATACTCACACTGTAGATCAACAAAGTGCTTCATCAGGGCATTCATAACACATTGAACAAGGCTAGTATCTAGCTTCCATGAAAATCAGTGTCTTAACTTGAAGTATGCAGTATACCTCAGGTGGTTAGCTCAAAGTATGGGCACCTTGGTCTTGCAGAAAACACAGTGAATCTAAAACCACAAATAACACAAAGTTTGACTAACACTAGGATGGCAGCTAGTGATAAACAGTGCTACCTGGACTGTCTGTTAGTAAACTATCAGGGATTCAACTCAGTGACTTGGGCAAATGTGTCAATACTTCAGATCAGAGTGGACATAGCTTGCACAGAAACTTAGTGAAATGCTTGGACTTAATAGACTTACCCGTTGATGATGTATAACCTTCTGTGGAATTCATTCACTTGGTTGGGACACATTGAGATGTTGGTGGTAGACTGGATATCAGAGCTATTCACTCAGTGGCTGGAGTAATGTCCATGCAAGATGTTAGGAAGGTAGAAGTCTGTATTCCATTCAAGGCTATCATATTTTATAGAAAGTCCAAGTCTGGAACATGAAATATCTGAAGTGTGTATTGACCCAAATTTTCATGCAGAAGTAGGAAGGTAGACTGGGAGTATCACAGTCCAGATGTTGGCAAGGGCATATTTCCAACACAAGAGAACAGATTAGTAAACAGGTGGTCCTTGGAACTTCCACAGAGCATTGATGATCGACCCAAAGTTGAGAAGTGATCAATCACACTCAGGGTGTAGGGTTTTTGTTGGGCAAGTAGGGCTGGAGTTGAGACCAATCAGAAAACTGGGTTTGAGGGTTAGGAAAGATAGGCAATAAGAGTCAGGTCAGGAATGATCTAGACTCCCGTGGAAATCAACAACACAGGAAACCCTGAGCCCAGCATATACCAGAACAGAAAATCCAGGAAAGAAGAGAAGTGGGACAGGATTCAGACCTAATCAGGTCAGAGTCACAGAAAGTCTCCAGAATAAGAATTCTGCAAAGACTAATAGGGCATGACAAAATAAAATCATCAGTCAAGTATATAAGTAGGTAGGTTTGTAGTAGAAAGCTCCAGGTGTGAGGACCCAGCTTGTTGGCCAGAGACCATCAGCTTTGATACTGGTTGTTACACTCTGCAGAAGCTTTGACTTATGTTTTACAGCCAAGTTGAACTTCACCTCAGAGCAAGATATCTCTCTTAAAAGTATATATACTGTTAAGTTGGGAATATATTTTGGTTTTGGGTTACACTCTATTTGCACATTTGCAAGACTCTACTGAGTTGCTTGAGTTTGAGGAGTTTGGAGTTAGGCTGCATTCATGCACTTGTCAGATTTACTTGAGTTCAGTTTGAGTGTTCAGAGGTTTCTAAGTTGAACACTCCATAGGGACTTTAACTGTAGATTGGGTTCTTGGGTAATAAAGACCTGTTGCACGTCAGACACAATAATTAATAAGAGACTTGGGAGTCTTGTTCTTGAATGCTATAAGGATGCACACTTGAAGGGTTGGTTTTTGGTTTGAGTGTGGTGGAGTGCAATCACAATTGTTGGTTGTAGTCTCTGTGGACACTAGAGTTAGTGTGTTGTGGTTTTTGTTATTTTTGAGCAGGCTTTCTCACCCTTCATTGGTAAGCCCCAAATCAAGTTAGGCTAAATTCCACACTCTCTTCTTGAAAAGGTTAGGTTTCATACTATTGATAACAGATGAGATAAAGCTAAGGGTTATAGTACACAGATAGAAGTGAACATACACAGGCTTGAGCTTTTTTATTTTGATACAATGTAACCTATTCTAAAGCATTAATGTCAAGTACATTACATACGAAGAGAACAAATCAAGGGTGCCATCTAAAGCCAGGATGCTTCCAATCCAAATCTTCAATTTCCTTCCATCCCATACCTTGTAGTTCACGAACTTCATCCCTATTGTCACGTCGCTTATTATCCCACTTCATCCATATCCAAAGCATTACACTAAGCACCAGAATCATACCCGAAGTCCCTAAATTCAATCCATTCCCAATAGGATAATCGGGTCCGTCGAACGGCAAGAAACTCCACGTCGATATCAGTCCGCCAATGTTTCCAAACATGACATTCATCCCAATAGCTGAAGCACGGGCTGTGTCCGACACCACGTTTGCTGAAACTTCAGCATTACACAATGCGCCAAATGAGAATGCCCCAGAAGCGATCAGGAAAGTAGCTCCATAACGAACGTGAGCACTTCCAGAAGCTAAAAACATGATATACCCCGTCATCATAAGCGGCGAAGCCACCACAAAACACGCAAGGCGATTATCAAACTTTGTGCTCATGTACGGTATGAGCAACGTGAAGAATCCGCCTACGATATAGGGAGGAACAGTCTGTAGTTGTTGACCGATGACAGACTTCATTGGGTAAATGGTTCTGATGATAGTTGGAAGGAAGAACGCTAGTCCTTGAACTGTAACGTTATCCAGAAGGAATATGAATGAAACGGCCATCGTGACTGGACTTGTAATCCCTCGCATGAGTTTCTTCGTGTCTATTTTGTCGAGAACTTGTGTTTGGCCCACACGTTCGGATCTGACGCGTGAGATAGCGAGCTCTTTTTCCTCCGCCGATAGCCATCCAGCTGTTTCGGGACGATCGGTGAGAGTAAGGAATCCAATCAAAGCCAATCCGCAAGTGATGGTTCCTTCAATGGCGAATATCATCCTCCACTTATGGAGACCACCAAAATGAGGTAGATTAAGGATCCCGGATGCCAAAAGTCCTCCAAATGCTCCAGCTAATGATGACATCGTTATGTAGACCGAAAGCCGGAAAGCGAGTTCACGTCGTCGATACCATCGCGAAAGGTAATAAGCGATCCCGGGTAGCATTCCTGCTTCGAAGATACCTGAAACACGGAGATTGCTTATCAAGGACCTGAATCGAAAGGACGCAACCTATTGCTTACCCAAAAGAAATCGAACACCAGAGGCCTGAGAAATATTCTTCACGAACGCGGTACCGATTGATGTAACACCGAAAAGAAGGGTCGTGGCGGGGATGAACCATCCAGGGCCGATTTTTTTGCACACGATGTTACATGGGATTTCGAAGATGATGTATGAAACGTAGAAGCACGACAATACGATGTTATAGTCGTAGCCACGGAGACCGAGATCGGTTTCCAGACCAGCAAGTCTGGCATTGCCTATAACGTAGGGATTTGTGTGGTTCAGACTCTGAACAAGATACAAAGGACGCAAGAAAGGAAGAAGAGACTGTGCTGACCTATGTTCGCCCTGTCTATGAAGCAGAACAGGTATAGCAACGAAACCGTGGGTAGAATCATCAAGTCAATTTTCCTCCGTAACTTGGCTTCAGCTTTCTCGTCGAATTTCACCAGGGAGCGCGTTGTTCCATCTCTAGTTGGATTGATCGAGACAGTCAGGCACAGTTTCGAGATGAACACGAATGGGAGCTTACTCCTCTGAAGTTCTGGTACTCTTCTCAATGTCTCTATCAGCCTTCTCCAGTTGAATATCCCGTCCCTTGTTCATGTTGTCAGGTTTGACCCGAGTCGATGGCGAGCACTATGGATGAAAATTGTCGGGAAAGGCGTCTAGTCCGCGACTTATGAGGTGACTGTGAGCAATTCGTCACTGAGGTTCAACAGGGTCCGAGCTAAGTATTTGTACTTGACGTGATCCATGAGTCTCAATAGACTTCCCTCGGCGCACGGACCCTTAGCAGGGGAGATTTCGTAAAACCATCGCCATTGGTTAGACTGACAAGCTAGAGACCAACCATTACTGGTGAAGTAATCCCAAGACACACCCATTCAGTAGCGCAACAAGAGCGGGCCGCTGATGGGCTTGGCTCCTAGGGTTTTTGTATTACTATAGGGATGAGTTTCGGATCCCGCCGTTGTTGTATCACCCGACTGCTGTTGGTGCCTGTTTAATCCGGTCATACGGGTAAAGATTCAGGAACTTATACATATCATAGCGAAGTAGCATACCCCACATATTCAATGCCACGTTACGCGAATTGTGGCAGACTATCCCCGATTGAGTCCTGTCAAGTCAACATCAGCGCCGCGTAAACAGGTCATTTTCATACCGTACAAATTTATTGGTAGATAGCACACTTATAGAACGCCACACGAATGGAAACTTTATTGACAGACAATTATGATTCTTGAAAGATCTACCAATGAATCTCGGAAGATCCTACAAAGTCGTAAGAGGTTTTTTGTTGCTGAGCGGGGTTGAGATAGACTACGGTTTAAGTCAATAGCCCGAGGGGGGTTACCGGGTATGGCTATACCTTCCAGTTTCCAACTCCAATACAGTTTATATTCATACAGCACGTTCCCGGCATCAACTCGTAAGAAGCGGGAAGCTTTATAGTCAAGCGCCTCTCCAATTCATTCGTCGACCTGCCAATTTATTGAATACACGACTGTCGGGTCGGTGGATGATGAGTAACCGGAGTACAAAAAGAGGCAGCGGAATCGATATAATCGGGTGTGGGGAGCGATTGAGACAATTGACGACCGAGGAACACATCTTTCTATGCTGTCACGCGTGAGGGTCAGGCGTGATGAGTTTTGGGTGCAAACAAAACTATGTTTGGTCGCCCAAGCTCTCTCGCACTGGTCCGAGTGTGGGCCAATGCTCAAGCCAACAAAGGGAAGCGAAGAGCCGGAGGCTCGAAAGGTGCACCCTGAGCAGAGGCCACCAGATGGAGAATGCGGTCGCGAGGAACGTCAAGGTAAAGCTTATAGGCGTCGCTACGCCAATGCCCCAAAAGTTGAATTTCATAGTCGGAATACCCGGCGCTCGCGGCGGATGATGCAGCCCCGCGGCGAAAGCTATGTCCAGCGTAAAGGGACGGGTCTAGGCCAACTGAAGCGATATGCCGTTAATTAACACCCGGCAAAAACGAAAAAATACTCTCGAAGGATTTAAATACTGATATTAGATAAATCGGGATGCCTTTCAGTTGGTATTTCATTCAGCCCGATATTCAACCAATCCTTGAGGCCGATATTAAGACCGATTTCTGATAAATCAGTACAAATTTCAACTGTTTTGAAACTAAAATGGATTTATTGAGTATCGACTGATTTGAGATATGTACTGATTTGTAACGAATTGTTATATCTTTCGGGTGAAACAATTTATGTCATATACAATAGCCTGAAATGGAAACTGAAATACAAAATATTGGACGGACTGATAAGTGAACGGAAATATGATCTTTTCGGTAATGTATCAAATGTCCCGAAACTTCAACGAAAAGATTAAGTATCAACCCGACCGATAGGCCGCGTAGGCGTCTCCGGCCTACCGCAATCGCGTCCCTATAACGTCAAGTCAGTGACGCGGAAACCAGCGCCGATCTTGAGGAACCCTACGGCGGCTTTCTGCTATCTCCGTCACCTTATCCTCTAGCTCAGACTCGTGATCATGAGATTGTTCCCTGCTTATCTTGGAGTTTGGAGGACAGCTGCTGGTTGGTGAGCTCGAAACTATACCACTTGAGACTGTTGTGCCAGAAAGAGTAGTTAACTATGATATTTGCAGTTTCTTCTAAAGGGGGTTGAGGTTGTAGAGCAGTCTGAGAGGCTGCTTGAGCACAAGTATAGACCATGCTTGAGGAGCAGCAGTGGCAGCGGAAAATTTTTGTAGGGTTCTTTTGCCATCTGGACCCTGCCTTTTTGACGTAAAATCAACCATTAGCACATGACCTCAGTCCATCAACTGCTTATTTCCAGAATGTTCTAATTGTGATCAAGCAACCAGGTGAGCCAAAGAGACGCAAATTAAGGAACGCCAAACGCTGTGTCCATCCCATTTCGTTTAACCTAATACCCTACGGGTATGTCAACGCATGACTTTCCATTGTCATTTGTGTCTTAGGGTACAAAAAGTCCAATGTATCTACTAAACTGCGTCACGTCCCATTTGGCGCTTGAAGCTTGGAAGTCTGTTTTGACAAACTCATGGATTCCAATCAGACTTGAGCTTTAATACATGTGTAACATGCAATGAAATACAACTATCACTACTCCCTACACACGGTGCTTTGCTATCCAAAAAAGAGCAAAAAAATACAAACAATGTAAATGACCAGTACAGCGAGGGTGTTTCGTCTTTCAGCGCTGCCCCCTAACTTCTCTGAGCCTCTGGATTATGCTGTCGTACTAAAGCAGCAGCGCTCTTGTAGAAGGTATGATACTAGTCATTACTTACCAGGTAGCTGATGAGTTGAAGAGAGAAATGAGTAGGGGAGTAGCACGACGCTTGTTACACCAGATGAAATATCTGTAAGTGTTATTGTTCAGAGTATTCTACTTCAGTATTTATACTAGCTAAGGAGAAACCCTGTACCCTACGTTAGAGATAAGAAACATATGTAAAGCATGTGTATACTAACGGTAATTAACTACAGGAGTAATACGAATGTATTCTACATGAGTATACCGACAGTAGAGTTCATACAAGTCTTGCTACTAAGGCATGTTAAATGTATGTACCATATCTATAGCGAATAGCATAAAAGAGTACTTAAGTACATACGTGTGTATATACGATCGTACATGAGGATATACGTATGTATATATGATCGCCAAGAAAACGATCATTCATCCTATTCATTTCATCACGTACTCTCGACACAAATCCTAATTCGTCTTTCTCTGAAACCTCAGGTCGGCAGTGATGTCCTCCAACTGGCATTGGAGCAAAGCAAGGGAGTCAAGGGTAGGTAAAGCAAGGGGATGAACAGTAGTACAGGCAAGGAGGTCAGCGGCAGGTGTTTCCTCAATTATCATGCCATCGCCACCCAGAACTTCATCGTCTGCGTCTGTTAAATCCTGTTTTAGGCAGCCAGATAATGTCGTTTTGTAGAATGACTTACCAAGCTCGTCAATCTCTTCTTTGTTGTCTACGGTGCGTACGCTTGTACTTGTGTGCTGAGATGACGCGTGGTGCTTCTGTTTCTGACTAGAAGTTGGTCCATTTTCTACGAAAGCGAGCAAATCAGAACAAGGTGGGGTAGTGGCTGATAGTCATTACACTCTGCGGCGATTAGTGACACAATTCTGACATCTGATAACTGCCTCGTTTGTGTGGAGTTCACAGTCAACCTCTCTGCTAGCGCAGATGTCACAGCTCTAATTCGATAACTACGTGAGCTATCACTGTCAAAGAAAGGCCAATACTTACATCTTCCTTGTGCTCAATTCTCCAGGCTCTCCATGCCTGAGGAAGATTCCCGCTTTTGAAATAGTAAGCTGCCTTGAATTTTGTTTTCATCTGTTCATCATCGATAATTCCCGTCATGTTTTCTAGAGCAAGATGGCAGTATGAGCTTGATTTCGCATTTTGGGTCGTTCTGACTCATGTTTTTGGGGAGATGGAGAGTAGCACCAATAAGAGGTCGAGCACCAGAGGAGTGACTGCACCAGAACATGTTCGAGTGACAAATCAATACACCAGAATCAAATTTGAGTGGCCAGACAGGTTTTTGTTCGAAGCAATGGCTGAGGGATGTTGGGTTGAAAGTTGAGCGCTTGAGCCTCTGCGTTATGTTGACGCGTCTGTCTATTTGCATCTCTTTGGATCAGCTGATATAAGCTCAAAGTAGTTTTCAGCCAACATCTGATGCTTACTTCCACCCCTGTCTTAATCATTTGACAGAAGCTTAAAACCCCATTTTGTGGCGAATCTCGTATTAACGCATCACTATCGACCGCTATCAACGAAGGCATCGGCATCGGATTTGGATATCGAGGAGGATGATAGTGACCGGTGTTGAACAGTGTACATTTATGATTTCTTTCGTGCTTTGGTTAGAACTGACATTTTTCTCAGATATCCACCCATTTCCAGGCAACCACAGCCTGATTGTCACATCGAAACACGACATGATGATTTGACCATTGATCCCCCCAGCGTAAAATGGCCTGTAGGATAGCGTAAAGCTCCTTGAATTGAATATCACGGGAGCGGAATCATCGAGGAACCCTGGTTGAGAACCAAGAAGAATTGAATACACCGCCAAGTCCCTTTTGTCCGCTCGCATCAGTAAAGATCTCACAGGAGGGAGAGCTGGGTTGAAGTAGGCGGACTGTGTTCCACTGGCCACTAAAGACGGTCCACCAAGCAACGTCTGAAGCAACACCTTTAGGTACCCATAAAACTGAAAACAGAGATTTGAATTTGGCAGAAAAATCGAAAATTCTGCGCAAAAATGGGCGAGATGAGGGAATAACTTGCGAGCAAAACTGAAGAAAACCAGAGAGCTCCTGAACCTCACGAAGTGAACAGCGGGTTTTATTACTCCAGGATGACAGCAGAGAGTGAAGGAAATTGAGTTTGTCATCTGGTAACCGTGCCTCCATGTGGATTGAGTCCAAGATGATACCCAGAAATTCAACCACTAGATGAGGCCAGAGAGTTTTGGTAGGTTAGAAACTGAGTCCAAGCTCCCTCCCCAGAGCCATAACCCAGTCTACTGCTGCAAAGCAGACTGATAATGGAGTGCTCGGGGAAAAGGTCAAAAGAAAATCATCCAGATAATGACGGATGTGAGCTAGAATGTGGTGCTGAATCACCCAATGAAAAGCCTCGGCGAAAAGGTTAAAAATGTAGGGAGCCATGCTCAACCCGAAAACCAATACTAGTGAGTAGTAAAAGCTACCGTTCCACTGGTAACCAATCAGATGCTGATCATCAACTCATAAAGGAACATGCCTAAATGCATCCTTGAGATCTAGCTTCGCCATGCGAGATCCCAGCCCGGAGATTAATAAATCTTCAACAGCGCACTCAAAACACTCGTACTGAATACGAACTTCAGCCTCATTAATTCCATCATTGACAGAACCTGACTTAGGCCAGGAGAGATGATTGATAATGCGTAGCTTTGAAGGGTTGCACTTGCGAGAGACAACCCCAAGAGGCGATGCACGAAAATGTGGGTGTGGAGGAGTAGGAAAAGGTCCCGCTAAATGACCATTTTCGAGAAGAGATTTGATGGAGGAGTCAACAAATGATGAATATTCAGATGCAGATTTGAGATTCTGACAAAGTTGTAGATGCTGAGGTCCAGAAAAGCCAACATTGGCTCCATATGATATTATATGCAAAAGACTAGATACAAAATGCTGGTCGGGATAGTCATGAAGGTAGTGCCGCCACGCATTTAAGTTGAGAGGGGAAGAGACGTGAACTTGTGAAGATGTGTGGGAGAGTATGGAATTACAACGAGGATCGGAATTGGGGCGAGGGGGAGGCAGTGATAGCGGGGAAAAGAAAGCCGGAAGATCCGGAGTGAATTGATTTGGGGAGGAGTCCGAGGTGATGGGAGCCGAGCAAGAAACATCCATGGAAAAATGGGGCTGCTGGCCAGAGCGAGCAGCCAAGAGATGGGAGCGGTATCTATGCTGACCCGCTCTGCCCATACCTCACTTGTCCTTTTGATCCTTCTTTGGGCAAGAGTCTTTAACGTGGTCTTTAGACTGACAAGAAGAGCATTGGTGCAGCCGTTTGCAGTCCTTGCTATTGTAGGTGCCCGAGTTAAAAGCAAAGCAAGTCTGCTGCTCGATTGGAGCCCTTTTGCCTGGTTTGGAAGATTGTGAAGTCAAGGAAGATTTAGATGACTTCAAACGGCCACTGAGAAACTCGGTAATGAGTTGATCATCCAGTTTTCCCCAACCGGAATAATTATTCATCCACATTGGCATCGCTCGGCATGGTAAGCCATGTGGTAAGCTAGAACAGCATCCCACTCGTAGCGCAGGTTGAGATTGTTAAGGTGCATGATGTACTGCATAAATCCGGTAGAGAGGGTCAAGAGAACATTGATTTGACCACCGGATGCCACAAAGTGGGCCAGAATCTGAACATAGACACCGAAAGGATAGAGGAGGGAGGAAAGCGAAGGATAATCCTTGCTAGAGCCAGAACGAGATGTGAAGGAAGTCAAAGTGCCTTGGTCAATTGCCTTCCGACGCAGTTTCGAGTTGAGTTTATGGATATCGGTGGGGATCAAATCATGACGGGTGACATCAAGGATGGTGCTTGCCTCCAGTCTAGGAAAAGCAGCAAAGAGAGACTTACGTTCAGGAACGGGAGTAGCAATAAAGGCCGGGGCAACTGGCTCGGAATGAGAAGCGGTGGAGTCAGCTGTATGTTGCCTAGTTGAGAGTGTGTGAATAGTTTCTTGTGCCTGAGCAAGTAACCTCATCATTTCTTCTGCAGAGAAAGCGACGGGCGGAGTTGTGGCATGGGACGAGCCGGAAGGGGCAGTAGTAGACGGATCGTCAGATGATCCAGTCATATCAGGTGTAGGTTGTAACGTGAAGTTATGCGGGCGTGAAGTTGACTCGAAGAGATCGCGACGAGAGGCAGCGCGAGGGCTGAGTTGATCATCAGGGGAGGATGGAGGAGGAGGAGTCAATGGAGTTGAGTCGAGTGCAGCGAGGATATCCCGAGGAATAGAGGCCCGTGAAACAAATTGACCGCGTAGCTTATAAATAACCTTTCCGTCGCGGGTACGAAGACGAGTGTAAGCCTGAGAGCGCTCAATGGTGTCCTATAAAAACAAAAACCTCAAAGAGGCTATCGAGCGGATATGAGATGCGAGAAATGTAAGGACACAAGGGAAAAAAGGCTGTCAAGGCAGCCGTATAAATACTAAAAGAGAATGTGGCATTTATGCCACAGAAGACAATGAACAATGAGAGAGGAGAGCTGAATCGAGGCGGTTGAAGCAGAGATGGATGTGGCTCGTGGCATAGACCTCGGTCAAAGCGGTTTGACCGATTCTTCTTCGACGCAACCAGACATCTGACTCGAATTTCTTTGTTACCTAGCGTCTTGTCAAAGGCAGATTAGGCTGTGCACGACAGGACAGTCGTCGAGATATATGCAGGAGCTGTGGATCGGCACATTCAGGTAATACGACTTGGGCTACAAGCGTATCTTCAGCTTTATGAGTGTAATTCCTGACGAGGTCTACGCATGATTATGTGCTTTCAAATGACAGCCATAGAGGTTATCGTCCTGGATGCTGGGCAGTCCCAACAATATCATGGGATGTGATACACTTCACCCTCCACCAAATCGCTGTAACCCGCAGTTTTCCGAGATTTGCATTTGCCATGACCCGCTTGGAGGCGGGTTGGTATCATGGGTCAATTTGGGGTCTTTGCCAACAGATCATATTAACCGAACTGATTTGAGATGGTGGCTAGCTGATTGAAAGACGAAGACAGGTCAGGTGGTTGGTATAAAAGAGGGCCACGGCTTACTAATAATCTCATCATGATTGGGCAGAATTACATACCTGTTCATCTATTGGGATTAGAATTTGTTTATATCAGGGCCCATTAAATGAAAGCGTGATTGTACCACATTTGTGCACACCTCCTTGAGCGTCGATCGGTTACCAGAGAAATTGTCTACTTCAATTCTTGAGTTGGGGCTGAAATGAACCTTTCAGTGCCCCCTATCATACCTACATTCATACAGCACATTCTTGGAATTAAAGCGGGAAGCTAATTAATGGTCAAGCGCCCTTTTCAACACTTTGTAATTCAGTCCCGCACGACGGTTGCCTCGACGCTCGGGTTGATGGAAGGACGATTAACGGGATTACGGAAAAGAGGGAATAGGCTCGATTAGGAGCAGGTACGCAGGGAAGGACTGAGTCACTTGACCATGGAGGAATCGAATATTCTCGTATCGGTGTCAGTTGTGTTTCTGAACAGCCCCGTCAAACAGCGAGGAAAAGTAGGTTGGTGACCTAGTCTAAGCATCCCTCAAAATGCTAGGAACTATCATCAAGTCCGTGAGAGTTCTTATTTACCACAGGTCTCCGGCCCATGACAGTGAACACCAAATCCTAGCAGATTTCTCGGATTCTGTTAGGATGAAAGACCCCACTTATCCTCCACTACATTGATTATCGTTACCCGCCTATCCGCGATCTGCGTTTGCCATTGCTTAGAAGCGGGTTGCCATAAATGTCGAGATCTTCGCCATCAGGCCTCATCGAAGTCTCATTCGAATGGAGAGTTGTTTGATCCTCCTACCGGTGGGTAAATGGCAAATGTTGAAGGTATCTAGATCTGTAGGCGGGATGTGGTGAACGGAAAACATAAGATTATGTTATTATGGCCGTATCCTGCCCGTTGTCTAATGGTTATGACCTCAGACTTCTATGTTCAGAATCCATCCATATTCACATATAATCTGGAGGTTGCGAGTTCGACCCTCGCCGGGGGTTATGTGTTTCAATTTCCTGAATTCATTACGACATTTTTATCTTTTTTACAAAGTGCATTTTTATGAAAGGAGTCCTACATGTCGTTCACTTTTTAGACTGTTTACCGCCTCCTCCGTCATGAGCCCTCCGGGGTGAAACTAACGCAAACATATCGGACGGTTTCAGTTCAACGTCGACATGTGATTCAGATGAATCAAATGGAACTGGGGTGCTGCATCGAGGCGAATGTGTAGGATCAGACTCCAAACTGTCGACGTTTGTTCCTTCCAAAAACATTAATGACTCGCAGCTTCCATCCGAGCGCGCGTAGGTGGATACGGTGGGAGTTGGGAGATCTTCTTCGTCATAGAGAAATTCGTCGTTAGTGGCATAAGACATTCCGGTTTCCGATCCGGCGTCCCTAGTATCTTTGTTCGACGATTTCCCAAGGTCTGCCGAGAAGTAAGAAGGCAAGGAAGGAGTCGAAGCTGTCTTTTCTCGCAAGGGAAGGGATTTTACTGTGGAGTCCACGTTCTCTTTTGAAGGATTCAAAGCTCGAGTGGTTAAAGATATGCTGGGTTCGGATTGAGACCGGGATAACATTCTCGGGAAGTTTTGTTTCTGAGATGGCCACAATGTGCGACAGAAAGGTGACCATAGAGGCGGCTCAGTGGTGGAAGTTATGCTTTGACCTCCTCCTTGAGTGGCAAGTTGTTCTTCCGTCCAGTGAAGCCCATCTAGAGGATATACTTCGACTTTCACGTCCTCGAATGTTCTATCGAGCACCCGGTCGTATACCTACCCGTTTGGTAGATGCCGCGTCATTAACTTGAATGATGCCGATATTCGTAGTCAAAGACACACCTCGGGAAACACATATGGCTTCATATCCTCCAAGTCCTGCCTCATCTGCTGCGCCTCCAATGCTACTCTGATCTCTTCATACGACGGTTTAAGATTCTTCTTGTTTCCCTGAATGTGCTTGGTTTGAGTGGACATTTTCGCATCAACAACAATCAGTGGGGTAAATCTGGTGGACAAATAAGAGGGTGTATTAAGTGGATTAAAAGTTTTATTGAAATGTTGTGAAGTCCTAAGGGAGAAAGGGGGAAAGGAGAGTGCTCGCTCTTCGGTGGTGTGGAATAGTAGAGTTGAAGGTGTACCAGTACACCAGGAAGTGAAGGAGTGAAAGAAAGAAAGATTTGAGTCTCTGGTGAGCCACTTGAGTCGCATAAGTACACCGCCGGCAACTGCCGCTACAGTGAAACAAAGAAACTCAATGATAAATCCATCTGGCTAGATTCGCGAACCTTCCCTTGGGAATACCACGCTCACGTGGATTCCACCAGTACAACAGCCGGAAGTGCTGGGAGAAAAAATCGGCGAACGATCACTAGTACTTTATCTTAGGATGCTTTACCTGAGTTACAGTTGTAGCGTAGTCAGCCAATTATATAATGTTTTCATATTTTCACGGCACCGGCATCACCCTGCCGGAGCAGCCCAACTAACGGCTGAAAATCACGAACCGCGGCCATGTGGTTATTCTCGGAACGCCGAGCCGTGCCTAGGTTTCAAAGTTGCATGAGTCATAAAAAATCGAGCGGTAGGGTATATAAACGAACGCTTGGAGAGTAACTGTCAGAGAAAGCGTTTCCACCTCCCATCACTTACATCCACCCCCCCCCCCACTTTTTTTCAACGAAACCATGGAGAAGGTGAATTCCTCATTCACAATTCATCTAATCAAAGAAATGACAGGTGGGCTTATTCAAACTACGTGAACGCCGCTTTAACTACATACATTTTTGACTGGAAGAGGAAGAAATGAAGCAGGCCATCGAGTTGCATACACAGGCATTCGCAGGAGGTTAGCAAATTCCCAAAAATAACCGTGGAAAAATATGAATATGTTCTTCAGACAGTTACTTCAATGCTGTACTAGGTGGCGATTGGTCCCTATTTGACATTCGAGGGCGCGCGTTGTTGCGAGCAGCTATGTTAGAAGGAGAGCTCTATGCAGCCAAGGATACAAAATCGGGTCGATTCATCTCTATGGGAATATGGTACGCACCTGGAACGGGTGTCTTCTCAACGTACGTCTTTCAATCGATCTTTCCTCGTAGCCTTGACACTATTACTCAATGTCTATCAACCCAAGGGAAGCCCAACGTGCTTTAGGGTTCTACGATTGGTTCGAGAAACTGAGTCCGGAAACAAAGGACTGGCATACCAAAACCGTACGTTGCTCAACTTGAGGTCTGGTAACTAAACACGCACCGAGTTCATCATCATTAATCACAAACCTTCAGCTTACTGAAATTAAAAAGAAATATGTCGAGCCGATGTTCACGGACGAGGCAAGCTTACGCCGTTACTTGTAGAAGTTCTTACGTTCTTGCTGAACTGAAAACATAGGAAATGAAACATAGGTGGTGGTGCTCTGGCCTGTTCACGGATGTTGAATATCGTGGTAAAGGGTGTGCCAAGGCTATCGTAAACGAAGTCGCTAAACGTGCATCAAAAACCAACGGATTCCTTTCGCTGGCTACTATCCCACCGACCGTAAGTAGTTTTCAATTAAGGTTACTGCTGTGGATAAACATAAAGAATTCGGATAATGAGATGCTTATGATTCTTGCTAGGTTATCAAGTACAAAGCAATGGGCTTCGAGGAAAGAGGCAGATACGTATTACCGACACTATTTGGAGATCTGCCCCTCTGCGTCCTTACAAGGCGGGACTACGACAATGTAACTGGTCTGGAAACAGGGGGTTAGAGTTTTTTTACTTGTAGTAGGCAAAAAACGCCACGCGGTCGGAAATATTGCTTGCACACCCCCGCATCAGACTATCACAGGTCACTTCTGTACAGAAGAAACTTCTTAGCGGCCGCGTACTTGAGCGATCGGTGAATGGAAGATGATACGGTTAGCACCGCGATATCGGGGTCGGTATATACTGCTCCTTCATCATAAAACGATCTGTTACGGGTCTACCTAACAGATACCGTCTCTGTTTGAAATAAGTTATGGCAAATTGGCAATACTCCAAATAAATTAAGAGGCACTAGGCTCACCAGCAAGCCTTCAGCTTCCCTTTGGGTAGTTGTGCTTTTCCCGTCCATCATATGCCCCCGGTAACTATCCATTTCTTTCAAACCTCAGAAACTGTCACTGAAATTCATCAGAAGAGTTCTGGCTGAGCTATATTGCTCAGAGTTTGGGTACAAGCATTTGAATGGATATCCAGTGGATGGTACTCTTAGACCTCTGATAGAAGAAATTTTATGTATCTCGAGTTGAAAATTGACTTAGTTGGTTCTCCCTAGCAGAGAAAACTCAACATTGATAGATACTTGATTTTCAGTGGACTCGCTCGGGCTGAATGAAAAAGATTTCTTTGGGGGGTGGTAAGTGCTCGGGTCCTCAATCTTTTTACCCATTTAGATGCTCATACACCACGCGATCACAATCTTCCTGGGTGGATTTGAAGTCGGTGTGAAATAACCGGTCATGACAACAATTTGAACGTGCAGCTCTATCTGATCGTCATGATTTTTGGCAATTTGCAGCCGAGTCACAACGCAAGGCATCTCGGACTTATATTAAGCATGGTAAAACATGAAAAGCCAAATGCCGCCACCTCTGCTGGGTCCATTTAAGCTTACATCAAGTGATGTGTCATGTGTCCGGCGGGTCAGAGCATTCCCTTTAATATCCGGGCAGCACCGTCCCCAGTCTTGATATAATAAATTTAAAAGCTGTTAACGTGCGAGTCAACTGATCATGATCAGGTTGTATATATACCCACGTCTCATGCCTCAGAACTTGTCTTCAATCCACCATAGCCAATTTGGACGTTAACTACAGCGGGGTTTTGGTTCGTTCCGTATTTCTTCACGTATGTTTATTGACTGAAGCGACCGATTCTAGCCTGAAACGACTCCCTCAAATCCGGGTTCAAGTTTGCACTATTCACGAGATTCCTTCGATTTCACATCTACGAAGGCGGCCATCGCCTCCATCGAAGGGGTCGACGAGGAAATTTGTTATCACGAAACAGCACTCGGAAGTCCAGCTTCGAGAGTGTTGGGAATCATAGCAAGTTTAGCGGGCGGAAACCTCTCGCGTCGGGTTGTGCGAATCGAGGAGATTAAACATCACTTAAGCGCCTAAAACAGCTTCGTGTGGACTACGAAAAATTTCTATCTCCTTTTCAGCGAATTCCGATAGAAATGCTGGAGCACATTTTCAATTACGCAGTGGAGAAAAACTGTCTTGGATGGCAAAAGTCTCAGCGCAGGTCGGATGCGTACAGTGTGGGATGGGTACGTAGCAGGTGGTGGAGAGTTGTTCGATCGATGCCTCACCTTTTGGCAAACATTTCCCTGAAGATCCATCGTTCCGTGTTCTACCCAACGATAGCTTTCCGACAGCTAGGCGATCACCTTTTTTTTTTCTGCTCGCGAACCTTTATTCGTGGAAGTGGAGCTTGTCGTTAGTCGCGACGTAAAGCACAGTTCACACCCTAACATGGAGAGCTTCTGCGACCTAATCCTCCAACAATCACGATGATGGAGATCATTCAAATATGTCATTCCTCATCGGGGTTCAATCAACATACCATCCTCCTCTAGAGGTTTCTGGACCGGGGAATGCCCACATTGAAGTCCCTAAAGATTGAGCTTGATGAGAGGTACGAGCAGCAACTCGGAGATCTTGAATCCCAACTTGCGCACCGTCTATTGACTTCACCCCTTCACACCGTTTGTCTTTCGCTCGGAGGGACCGGAATATCACGATTCGTCGAGACACTACCATCCGTTCGCCATCTCACCCGACTCCGTGCGGAGTTTGACACAAGGGACGCCGTTACGTTATTACTTTCTTGTAGGAACCTTGCGACTGCACACTTCATATTACTTGTTCCAACTCCCAACCGCCGAATCTCGCCTCAAGTGCATGAGCGTCTACGTGCCCTGACACTGGAGTCGTCTTCTCTTCACCAGTCATCATACTTTCTCAGTTTGACATGTCCATCCTTGACGTCCCTGTCTCTATCGGTCGTTACAAACCACAACTCTCAACGCAACGATTCCTCACACATTTTTTCATCAGAATACACCAATATATTCATTCAATTCCTCCACCGATCGAACAGCTTGAAAGTGTTACACACACTTCGGTTGGTGAACACCCCGCTTGACCCGTTCCATTTCATCCGTATCCTTCGTAGAACGCCTCGCATCCATGTGTTGGAAATTACATCAAAAGTTGCAAGAGATGACGACTCTCCCAGCATTATTTTTTGCGTAATGAATTGTTGGCCAGAAGGAATGAATTGTTGGCCGAAGGGAACAGAATGTTTGACAAGACATCCTCTGGGAGCTGCACCTCTGGTGCCCATCCTTCGAGAAGTGAGGTTTACTGTTAATAATGACTGGAGAAGCAATGCGTTTGAGAGCATGCTCCAGACGCGCGTTGATAGGAAGCTGGAGTCAGCTTATCTCAAAATTCGAGGAAAAAGCAAGCACCTCGATGTTGATCACCTCCAACGAATAAATGCCAAGACGAATTTGGCTGTACGTGTGGTCGAAGGAGATGATGAAAGAGAGGTTGTGGGGTATTGTGAACCCCATCCCAAAAATACGGTGCCCAACAGCGGGAAAACTTTGGTTCGTTTTTTTTTTTGACGAAATGTGGTGCGCCGATTATTGATTCTAGTCAATGACAGCTCCGACAAATAGTATCAGCCCTATCGCATACCGGGGTTGCGGAGGCTATCAATTCTATCAGGTTGTCAGTGCAATCCATCAATGAGGAGATTGCGACTGCGAATAACCCAACGCTTGGAACAGCTTCGCGGGGATTTTCAAAGGCTATTGACTCCTTTCCATCGAGTTCCAATCGGAGTTCTTTCCTACATTTTCGAGTTTGCAGTGGAATAAAATACTTTTGGGTGGGAGCAGTGTCATTTCAGATCAGATGCTTCCACACTAGCACATGTATGCCATAGGTGGTGGAAAATTACGCAGTCCAAATCGATGTCCCATCTCTGGGCCAAAATCTCACTGAAAGTCAATCCGAAAGCTCATTACCCACCTATCATCTTCCGGAAAGTCGAGTACCATCTTCGTCGCTCTTCTGACTCGTCTTTGTCTCTCGAAATGGAAGGCTTTGTTGACTCGACAATGGGAGATGATATTTCCTCCGCTAAATTCCTCGATGTGCTTCTCCAGCAGGCCCACCTGTGGAAGTCATTTAAATACATCCAACATGATCAAGGGCAGACCTCTTTGTTGCTCGATCGGGTCTTGACACGAGAATTGCGCTCGTTGCAACGCCTTGAGATTGACCTTGATCGCTCTTGTGACCACGAACTGCCACCCCAACTGGCGAAGGTTCTCTTGACTTCACCCATCCAAGTTGTTCGCCTTTCGTTTGGAGCGAATCGAGTGGCTTCCATTATTCAACACATATGGAACCTTAGCCATTTGACTCACCTATGTCTAGAAGCATACCTAATGGATGCACTAGGATTAGTTCTCTCCTGTCCGAACCTTGTGGGGGCACATTTCAAATTGGCGTCTGGAAACAAAATCGACTATGATTGGACAGGTATTGGAAGAAAGCCTCATAGGGGTTTGCGAGGACTGACGGTAGAGTCGTCCCCGAGCGAGGTGACGCCTCTTCGTCTGATCGCATTCTTCCTCTCCTCCTTGACTTGTCCATCGCTGACCTCCATGTCCATTTCCGCGAGTCTTCCTCCCAAGGATGACACGACGTCCGCTCTGGCTTCTTCACTTATCCGTTGATTGAATTTTTCCGACGTTCCAATAGTCAGAAAAGACTGAAATCATTTTGATTGGTTGAGAATTTCCTTGCAACGTCCGAGATGGCCGATGTCCTATGTGAACTACCCTCGCTTCACGCATTAGAAATGGGCATCCCGAACATTCACATCGCCTGTTTGTTCGATATTTTGGCACCCTGGAGCTACAGCACAAAGTTCAGCTTGACGGAGTTTTACGGCCGACCTATCCCGTTCCCAATGCTTCGTGAAGTGAAGTTGACGGTCGAGAATGTGTTTGACAATGAATCTCAAATTTCACCGCGGCTCCCATTGCCTTGGCATACAAAGGAACTGCGGTCGGTGTTTCTGAAGCTCAGTGGTGACGCGGAGCCCTTGGATGTTGAATGGCCAGAATGGCTCAATGCAAACACAGATCTGGCTGTACGTGTGGTTGAAGGAGACGATGAAAGGGAAGTTGTTAGGTACTGAGTTCGGTTACAAGCGCTACCAATAGTAAAACCTGAGTATGAAGTATATACAGTGAATGTTAACAAAAGAGTCAGTGGGCTCTCCTGAAATCCTTTCCCGCCTAATATACTAAATGATCAAAGATACTCTCTATAGCACGAATGAAAAGAAACGTAAGAAATCCATTTCGACATGTATAAATAACTAGAAAAAATAGCACCTTTCATTTGTGAGACTACCAACCGTCCTCTATCCCTCATCCTTGGAAAAACTTTTCCAAACTTCTCAAGCTCCTCCAGCGCAACAACTTTCCGATTCGAACCATACCGATTCACATCCAAACTAGAAGACCAACCCCCTTCAAATACGTCGTCATCTTCCAAACATTTGACGTGAACTCGGAGTGTAACCGATGAAAGCTTTTCCGCTGAAAGAGTCTCGTCGAGCCGGTTCCAACCAGGTTGGTCGTACTTGATGCTTGGGATTTGGTGGTATTCGGTGAGAATGTAAATGTTGAAATCTTGAAGGGACAAATTGGACGAAGAAGAGGTGAGGGTATCGCACCACCAATTTAAGGTGGTTGACGAGTCAGAATCGGGATGATGGGGCGCGCTAACGTCAAAGTCGATACACAGGTGCACTACACGGAGGGTGGATATATTAAAGGGTTCGGTTTGGGATGTTTCGTCATCGGAGACTTGGGAAAAAAAAGATTTCAATGAGCGGGATTAACAGATATGTCGGAAAAAAAATGTTTGGTATAAGCCGTGCCTTTTCTTGACAGTGCTTATAATTGACATAAGGCTCAATAAGGTCATTTTCCGGCCTTACTACCGCCTATAACCTCCCTAAAATGATACTTGTAAGGCAGAAAAATGACCTTATTGAGCCTTATGTCAAGAAAAGGCGCGGCTTATAAACCAAAAACATTTTTTCCGACATACAACAGGGAAGGAGAGAGAGAAACGTACTTAACGTAATCCTCATTTCTTCGAGCGATGTGCTGGTTTGTACGACTTGACCAACAAGCTTCAAGTCTTTTGGTTCTGTGACGAGGCTGAGTTTTTGTAATGATAGCCTCAGCTTGCAACTTGGTTCAAGTAGCCATGCGCAGAGCCGACAAAGCAATTCCGGTTCTAGGAATAACCCAAGTGATTCGATGGAGTAAATGGTTTCCTTCGTACTAGTATCCGACGGACTCGAAGCCTCAGCATTCTCAGCATTTGGACCGTCTGCAGCAGTAACGTCGGCCTCAACGTTTTCCAAACTCAAACCGTCCAAAACATCATCAACATCAGGGGTGATAAGAGTCACATGTTTCACCCTTTCACAACTCTTGAGAACCTGCACGAGCTCTGGGAAGGACGAGAACGTAATGCATTGCAGTCCAACGTGCGTTATCTTGCTTGACCTTCTCCAGACTTCGAACAACGCAGTTTTCATCTCTTCCGGAAGTGTCGCAATGTCAAGCATAGAACCTGACGTGGATCCAGCTAAAAAGAATCGCTGCAAGTTGGTTAGGAGGGGGAGAATTCGTGGGAGGGTCGTATCATCTTTGAGCCAGCTATCTGTGGGATGATCGGGGCTAAAGTTGTGCCTATCCCATATACGAAGGTCTTTAATGAAGCCAGCGAGATGGGGTGATGAGTTCAGGACATTACTCAGTCGCTGAGCCATTGTCAACGTCCTGTTGATCTGCTGCGGTAACATTGAGGTTGTCGCCACCGCTGCCGAGTCAACCGGTTGGTTCTCAAGATCTCTGGGTTTGACAGGGGGAACGGGTTTCAGCCGAACGCACCCGAAGAGAATCTTTTGGACAGGAATCTGAAACGAACGGGAAACAAGGCAGCATTGTCGGAGTGCCTCTTGGTCATCCGTGAGGAACTCGAGGGTGAGGTCTATAAGTTCTTGGGATAACCGTGGCTTTGGCATTCGGAGAGAGGTCATATCTCCCGGGCCAGTCTGAGGAAAATGACTCAGTACGACATTTATGCAGCCTTCAACACTATCGTACCTGCAGTGAACCTGCTAAAATAATTTTTTTGTGAGAATTATTGGAGTTGGAGGTATGGCCCCGAGGAGCTTCCGAGTGAAAGAATAGTATGGGCAAGCGAGTGAATTTTCTGGAACCCCGAATCAAAATCAGTCCAGTGGTGGTGGTTAATGACAGATGTGTGTGTTCTTCTCCCGTCGCAGCTGTGCATCAAGTAAGTGGCTTGCTCGGGCGCCACGGACCATGGGGAAATCGGCGGACCAGCACGTGGTATGCCGCGGCAGGAACGTAATTCCCACGGCTCAAACGTTGGACCCGAACCATCATGATCGTAAGTCGGATTTTTCTTTGAGATTGCTCGATTTCTAAGGGGTATAGGAGCAACCGACAGCATCGAGCTCAAGTTCTGCTCCAGGACTACATTACTCCGCTCGGAACGACTTCAATGTTGACGCTACCAGGACATTCATCGATATCGTTAGCCAGGAGATTGTGCAGCGCGAGTTAGAGCTCAAACGGTTAAAACAGCTTCGTCTTTCCTATCAAGCAACTTTGTCTCCATTTCATCGACTACCCAGTGAAATTATGGAATCCATTTTCGGATATGCGGTGGAGAAAAACTCTTTTGGATGGTGTCAGGCGCATTACAGCTCGGATGTCGAGAAGTTGGGTTGGATATGTCGACGGTGGCGAGTTATTTCCCGATCGATGCCCCAAATCTGGGCCAAAATTATTATCAAGTTTCACCCCGATACCCACTACCCCGTTGCTGCCTTTCGGAAGCTGGAATATCACTTTCTTCGTTCGGAAAATTCACTGTTATCCATCGAAATCGTGCTCGTTCCCCTCCCTCACCTTGGAGCGATTAGGAACGCGTCTCAATTTTTCGATCTCGTTCTTCAAGAATCACACCGATGGGGTCATTTCAAATATTCCCCGCCTCCATATAGTTCTTTTGGTTTCGAGTATCTCGAACGAGCATTAAGTAGAGAAACCCCTTCCTTGACGTCCCTACAGGTTGACCCGAGCTCTAACCAGACACTGTCAAACAAGCTGCCACTGCGCGTTCTGAATTCGCCCATTCAGATAGCCCACCTCTCCCTTGTTGGTGATCAATTACTCTCAGTAGCAGTAACGAACGCTCTGCATCTTACTCACCTCCGTGCAGGGGTCGACATTACAGACGCTGTTCGCTTGTTGCTTTCTTGCCCAACCCTCGAAAGGGCGCACCTTGTTCTTAGTGGTGTCGATGAGTTTGAATCCCGTTCATATATGGCGACCGAAACACATCAGGCTTTGCGGACATTGACGGTTGAACCATCCACTATAGATTGTCTCCACCACGTATCATTATTCATCTGCGCCTTGATATGTCCCTCCTTAACATCCCTATCCCTTGTAACCACCAACTTCCGCTACGAATCTTACATCACTCTTTCCTCATTTTTCACTAACGCCCTCATCAATTTCCTTCGCCGTTCGGGGAGTGGCAAGACTCTTAAGAGCTTCCAGTTGGTCGAGATCCCTATTCAAACCTCAGATGTCATTCGGGTTCTTCACGCTTTACCTTCCCTCTATACATTCCGATTCCACTCTATCGTCCAAGGCAAATTTCCGCCAATCCTCGACTATACTTTCTTTTGCGCCTTAAACTCCTGGCCCATTTCAAGTGGGAATGGTGCAGTTTATCCTCGTCGGACGGTCGCATTGCCGAACCTTCGAGAGGCAGAGTTCACCGTTGGTACGGATTGGGAGGATCACGCATTTGAAAACATGCTTCAGTCACGCTTAGATGGGGAACTCAAGTCTGTACTTCTTAGGATCCGAGGGCAGGTTAAGAACCTCGACATTGGCTGGCTGGATCGGATCAATTCCAAGTCGGATTTGGCTGTTCGTGTGGTTGAAGAAGGAGAGGTTGAAAGAGAGATTGTGGGGTATTGGGTTAAGCCTGCTGTGGGGTTGAAGAAATATTGTTGGAGAGACCTGTTATCACTCTAGCCTGCTCCAGGATTGAGATGTTCTGTAATTAAGTATTGTGACATTTACTATCAATCTGTTTACGTAGAGAGAGAAAAGGATTCAAATGACTATGTATTCCCCTTGGTAAGGCACCTTGCAACAATGATGAACCTCGAAGCAGCTTCCCCGGCCAAAGCTGATCACGTCTAAATTCCCCAAAAAGTCGTACAATGCTTGGACCTCAAGCCATATTGGGCCTATGACGGCCCACTACCAATGTCCATGCCAACAATGGCTGCCACTTAAAGCCAAAGCTGCGAAGCCACCCAGGTATATAACCCCCATTCGCAAATGCTTGTGTTTTTTGCCCCCAACATCCACCTCTACCTTAGAACAACCACAGAGACTGAGATCATTATGCCAAAGCCGAAATTTTCTTTCAAAACTCTCTCGTTTTCTCAATACCAAGACGAATTTCAGACATTTCAGTCTTTCATGCCACATGTACGTCCCGTCACACTCCCTCGTTTCCCGTCCCTCGTCCTCTGTGGTTTATCGTTTTTTTTCTTCTTCTTTTGACCAATACTTTCTAGATTGACGCAGCGCTGAATCGCACTTTTGATTCGATCCCATTCCAATGGCACGATTTGGATGGGTTGAGCTGGGCCGGTGACCCTCGTTTATCTGAGACGTCTACCTCCTCCACCAGCACTAGTGTCAACGGAACAGATCCTCCTGCCGAACCGACCGCTGTCACTGGCAGAGACCCTCACCACCCACCTCCACCTGTACCTCCACCATCTTTCCAAACTCAGAAATCCCACCGACCGCCACTCAGTCGCCAACCATCCTGTCTGTCTATCGAGACACTGAACGCTCGCTCCGACATCAACTTTATTCCGTTTCCCTCGGCTTCCGACGAGGACCCATTCAAGTTCGACAAAGAACCGGAACCAAGTGAGAAAGTCGATGACGACGACCGTACACCTATGTCCAGTCCTCGACTTTCCGCCGTTGGTGACGAGCAAGAGTTTAAGTGGGAAGATACAACGGCGGACATTGAAGCTCTGCCACCACCGGATTATGACTTTAAGGGTTTGACGGACGGTGAAGTTCTTCAGTTGTTGGAGAGTGTCCATAACGTGGTTCAACTCAACGGAGAGAAACGTCGAAGAGAAGCGACGGTTAGCAAGTTGACGGAGGAGTTTGAGGAGAATTCCTTAGGGTTTTGAAGTCGAGCTAGAAGAAATGGGTGAGGGGACGTTGGCTTGGTCACGAAGAACGTGGGCGTTAATGAATGTTACTATGAGCTCTGACACCTCTTGCTGGTCTAATATGTATCGTCTACGTATCAAGAATTTAATTTTGAGGTTGTAACTTACTTATCGACTGTGGAATCTGCTTCAAGTACATGCGTGATTATGATGAAGTTCTGATATTTGGGACTATTTCGGGTCATAGGCAAGATCAACTTACTAAGCGGCCACAATTTCAAATTAAGTTCAACCCGCAGCCACCATATGGACGGTCTCGCAATCGACCAAATCGAGAAGTACACACCTCTTGAAGTTCAAAGTTCATTCCCAATGCTGTGGAAGGAGGTGTGCCTGACCCGGAGGAGATGAAGAAGAAAGCTGCTAAAGCTTGTCAGGAGGCCATTATCAAACAGATGAAGCAGCAGCAAGCTAGCTTCGCTATCAATTTTGACGACGGGGACGACGAAGAAGACGAGGATATGCTTGACGTGGAGCAGCAGGAAGTCACGTACGGAATGTGTATCGTCTGTCAGGAGAACCTCAGCCAGTCGAAATCGTTTGGAACGTTAGGGATAATACGACCTAGTCGGTTTATTCGTCGTCAACCGGATGGGTATACGTCGTACCTAAACTCTGTTTTGGGATCCCCGACCTTCGATGGATCGTTCTCCACCTTCCTTGCTATCGCCTACGTTCCCACCTCAGGATGCCGACGCTCAGGACGAAAAAGCTGGAGTGTCCGTTACTTATGATGGGTTCCCGCACCAGTTTACAAGGTTTGGGCTACATGTGTCTGTGTGTAGCCATATGATGCATCTCGAATGCTTCCAAGTCTACAGCGTATTCATCCGACAACGACACCGAGCCCAAGCAACAAGAAACCACCCCGAAACTATTGCTCGAAAGGAGTACATCTGTCCGCTATGTAAAAGCCTCAGAAACGTCATCATCCCCGTTACGAACCCTCCCAATGCGAGTCTGAACAGTGTTCCGTTCGCAGATTGGATACGATCTGCTGGTATCAGCATTTTGAAGTCGAAACCAGACCCTCAGTTGGAGTCATTACAGTTCCAAAATGGAATGGGGGAGTTTGTGTTTTGGAGTGCTCAAGATCCGGGGTATACTTCTATCTTCCGAAATCAGGAAAAGGTGGATGGTAATGATCCGATGAAGATGGTTGATACGGTTATGGCTGTTTCAAAGTCATTGTCTCAGCAGACGAGGCACCTTAGAGATAGGAATGAGCCTGAGCCTGGGGAACGAGGTGCTGGGATTTACTTACCCGAGGAGCTTATTGGGTACTCCATCAGCTGTATTGAGATTGCGCTTCGCGGAGTCGAGTCTAGGGGGAGATGCCAGTGGAGGGCTGTTGTTGGAGAATCTGTCGGATGCACAGATGAAGATGGTCCGTGGCATTTTGACAATTTTAGTGAAACTCGCTAGGCTTCATTTCAAGAATCGACCGGATGAAGGGAGGGATGCTATGCGTCAGGCTATTGTCAAGTGTCTCTTACCGGAATGGAGTCAGAGTTCGTTGACTTCGTTCTCGTTCCCTCTGCTTCTGCGAGACCCTTTCACGATCCTGGTTGAGGCTGCGGCTGTCGCTCCAGAAATTCTACGACATGTGTTGGTGCTGACGTACTACGCTTGCCTAGCACGTACGGTGATCAGGTTGGTGTTCATCCTTAACAAGAGTCGTGGAATTCATACTACTCATCTGGCATGTCGAGCGCATGAAGACATCTTTGGGGATGTTCGGATGTTTTTCATCTTGGTCGTTAAACATTCCCCCATTTTCGAGCATACAGCCACATTGGCTTTCGAAACGTTTGGAGAAGCCCGGATCGAAAAGTTCTTACATGCCTTCACACTACCATTTCTCCGAAAAGCTGCTATACTCTGTCGTTCGGTTCTTCCATCTACATTCCCACTCCAGACCCCATCAGGTGATGGTAACCCCCAACCTCAAACGCAGAGTTGCGAGTACACCCGACTCCTCAGTTTCCTTGGGATTCCACCCTTATCAGATCTACCTAACCAAGACACCCTACAAAATGCCCTGTCCGGATGGTGCGCTCACTATGGTCATTCTCATGCTGTATCGCCTGTCAACTTTGGTGTAACGCTTGATTTGCCTGGAGTGTATAGACTCGCGAGGTTACCGTTGGTGTTGGACAACCTTTTTGTCGATCAAGACAAGGCGGTGGTCTGTCAGAGGTGCAACACTATTCCTCCGGATCCGGCGATATGTTTGCTTTGTGGAACCACGGCGTGTTTCCAGAGTACGTGTTGTACGGATGCGGAGGAGAGAAGGGGGGAGTGTAATATGCATATGAGAGAGTGAGTTCCAACGTTCCGCTTGTTTTTTTGGACGAGACTGACCTTTGTATCCTCGCTAGATGTGGCGGAGCGATGGGCCTTTATTTCTTGGTAAAGAGATGTGTTGTGTTGTATCTATACGGTAACAGCGGATCGTTTACGCAGTCGCCGTACTTGGATATTCATGGAGAGATTGATGTTTCGATGAGGTACGTATCCTTCACTACTATTTCTCTCCCATTTCTCTGACTTCATACCTACTTTCACTCATTGTAGACGCGGCCGCAGGCAGTACCTCCATCACGCTCGATGGGAAGATGTTCGTAAGACGTGGTTAAATCATCAGATACCTACCGTGATTGCTAGGAGGTTGGAGAGTTCTTTGGATTCGGGAGGTTGGGAGATGCTTTGATTCCAGAAACGGGGGTTTAAAATGATCCTTCTTTCTCTTTGTTGTCGGAATTGTTTTTTTTTACCTCGTCGCCATTGGTGGATTAATTGCCACACTTTTGTCCCTTGCACATCGTCAATTTATTGTATTCCTATCTCACAGCATCCGTAAAACTGCAGTTGCAAGTCGCAAATGGAATTGAAGTACTCGTATATAACCTGAACAAAGACTCTCTCGTGGCTGCAACTGCTACCGTACTTATTCCTTCTATTCTATGACCTGGGAATGCTTCTTATGGCTACCGGAATGACGATGTATTAGACGACAGTGGGTATATAGTATGTATAGTATATGGACATAAATGGGAACTGGAGGGACACCCAGGGAAGTGGCAAAAAAAAAACGCTGTGGAGAAAGAAGGGGGAATGTCCGAACCGTGCTCGCTCGCCTAGGGATTTTCTTCGTCTTTTTTCAATAGTTCTGTCATTGATCTTCTGGTTCCGACGATTTCGTTCTTTTGAAAACATTCCCACAGCACAAGGTTGCGAAAAGATGAGATTATGCCATGTGAACATGTATTATGTATAGACTACCTGCATCTATCCCCGTTTCGCAAGGTTGGATGTTAGATGGCTAGGCTGCTAAAATATCGGGATGAAGAGGCGGTTGAGAACTCGGAAAACGGCGAATTAAAGGTGTCGATAATGTGAACGTGGTGGTAGATTTCCGAGGGGAGCCAGGAGGGCCGAACGGCGCATACACCGTGACGACTGCTAAATGATGGGAAGATGCATATGATGGGGGGATATGGATATGAATGTACAAAAAAGGCTGTAGGCTCTTTGATGCGTGTAATTCGCACAACTGAAGACTTTGGGGGGAAACACAGCTATGCCCAAAACTCGGACTAAGTTAGTCTACATCGAGGAGTTGCTCTGAATTGCTCAATTGATCTGCAGAGGCGAGCATGCGAGCGTAGTGCGGGGCTAACACGCTGGGAAGCCGCACAGGTTTCATGACTGCCGGAGGAATTTAAGATTCAGAGAGCATTCCGAAAGGTATCCCTCACCTTGACATGTTCCTAATGATTTCCCAGTGAGTACGGTGTTGAGAGAATGTGGAGACTGTGAGTTTGGAGTGAATTCTGAGAGTCCTGTCATAAACAACTTGCTACCGATCCGTCGAGATGCAACATGTCAAAACTTTACCTTGATTTCCATCAAATAATATGTCGAGTGAGTAGGAATCGTCATCTGAGTCTATCCGCGTAAAATAAAAAGCAGAGATTGTCAGAAGCAGTTCAAACAGACCAAAAAATGAGAAGCTACCTTTGTCGAGTTCTTGAAATCGGGTCTTAAGAGGTACAACTTTCCAGGGCTGATACCCCATGAATCGTGCAAAATCTGTGGTTCGAGGGTCATATCCACTCGCAATTTGGTAATCATGGAGGGTTTTGTAGACTTTGGTAGGCCATGTGCGCTGCCGGGAAATCACCGAGGAGGAGAGCTTGAAGGGAAGGCCGAGGTACTTGCACATGGACCGCGAGAGAGGATTTCGCCCAGTTGGGTCATGGGACCAGAAATAGAAGCGTCTATACAGGGAAAAACGATTCTCAAGGAAAAAGTAAATCTGATCCCATTGTTGTTTGGATTTAGATCTTTCAAGTGTTCCATGGAGCTCAAAGCAAGGGTAAACAAGCGCTGATGACCATTAGTCTGAAATTGATCAACACTCAAAAAGTCACTCACTATATTGAGAAAGGTCTTCATCGAGCCGAATGCCATGAGCATGAAAAACACTCATAGCTTGCGCAAGCCACGAGTATCCTTCCAGCATAGAAAACACTTCTAAATGACACTGATCATCTTTGAGGCGAAACCTTTCGAGCGGAATCAATAGATTGAAGGGTAAACTGGATTTTTGGATATTTACCTGGTTAGTCCACATGTCACTTCCCTCTCATTGAAACCTTCATACTCTTCCCACTCTACATTATTATTCTGCCAAGCAATGATTGAATTATGTAAACTTGAAATGACTTGGGGATGATTTGATTGAAAAGTCTTGGCATGCTCAGAAGGATAACTCATGTAAAACATGAAAAGAAGGTAATCATCCTCTTTTATGCTGGCCAAATAGCGGACAAAGACGCCTTCCTTGAGAAATTCCACATCTGCAGGAGGAGGTGTGAAATAGTTATAAATAGGCCAACTCATGATTTCAGGCCCAGCAGGTCCACGACAGAATTTTCCTTTCACAGGATCCATCCACATCTCATTCTTAGAACAATCCAAAGTGATCTATACCATTGGTAAGTCAAACTCTCTACCAAACACAGGTCACTCACACTCAGTGCACTAAAATACCCCATCCCCACCACTTTTGGCACTCTGGCATCAAATCGAATATGTGCCACTGGGATCAGCTCTGGAACAAAGATGTCAACAAGGGTCAGTAGTGCTCCGTTGATGAAACATACCTCCGCAGAAAATTAATAAAGGTATAGAAGACATACTATAACCAAATAACGAAATGTCCCTAACGGAACATTTCAGCAAATACCTGTAATCAAAAGAAACACGACTTACCGGCACCAGTCCGCAGAACACCGCAGGAAATCTCGATGCCATTCCTAATCACACACTCGTCAGTCCGCCGATACAAATCATTTTTGAGCCGTTCATACCTCCATCGCATTCCGCCCACGATATGTCTTGACCGTAAACTTCTTCTGCGCAAAGGGTCCAACAATATTAAGTTCAGCGTGATAGACAGCCGCCTCTGTGTCATCTTTCCCGTTCGAGCACAGTCGCCACGAGTAACAAACACCACTAGAGTCCTTGTATATATCTCCTCGTTTGACCTCGGTGAACTGTAAAAGGTAACATTAGGGCTAGGCTGTACTAGACAAACTGTGTGCACGTGAACCTGATCAAGTTCTGGTAGATCCATTCTGATGTTCAAGTCCTTTTTTTGTGGAGCATAAACAAAAGTCTGTTGTACCGTGCAATCACGGTACTGGTACTGGTCCCCTCCAGCATTGGAAAAGGAGCCCCCATAAATTGTGACTCCAGATGCATGGTTCAACATCTCATTTTGAGTATGGCTGTTGGGCACTGCGGAAGGATGAGAAGAGGAGGACGACATGTTTTGTTTTCAGAAAGGGCAGAATGAGGTTTGAGGGTGCCCCGGCAGCTCAATAAAAAGGAAAAAGAGGCACGGAAAACGCATGGTTCAGAAAGCTGTAGACATTGCATGATACACGTGCACGTATGCGGGTTTTCCACTAAAAAGGAGAACCCAATCACCGCACTGATATCGAGATATCACAGCTGCAGTTCGGAAGTGGAAATTCCGAGCACCGCGTGCCCCGCATTGAAATCACTCTTGCTCTCAAACTCCCATGTCGTCGATTGGTCCTCAGATTCCACCTCACCTAAACGCGACTCGGAAGAAGAGGATGTTATTGCCGGTCCCAAAATCCGCTCAGACTTCAAGAAACATACCAGGACGACTGAAGAGGTCGCAGTTTTCGGGCGCCCAATAATTATTAAAACAACGTGCAACTGCTGCTGAAGAAGAGAAGGATGACTACTTCCATGCCAGCTTTACCGCCATATCTTACAGCCTCACGATCGGCATCAACAAATAGAAGGATGCTAGGTCCAGCCTCTCCGCCGCAACACGGTTCGTACTCCGACGATAACGGCGACAATATTGATTCAATGCATCTTGCTGTTGAATATCAGAAATCTGCGGAGGTAGATGGGGTGAAGCAGCTCTCTGATCAGGAAGAAAAGCGATGGAAAGGTATTGAGGTGAGTAGACTTTTTTTTCGTAAAAAGTCGGCTTCCTCTTGTTGAATTCCTTTTTTGTTGCAAATAAGAAGGCTCTTAAACGAAACGAGTGGATCTTGGAACCACTGTCTTCAGCGGAATTGGTGGGGCAGTGAGTCTCTGATTATCTTTTTCCAAACGCGTTAACATCAACCATCTAGATCTCGACCCGGGAAAGGATTGTCAGTTTTCTCAGTCTACAGCAAGTGCAACGCCCAATCTGTTCAACACTCCAACATGAGATCAATCTCAACAGCTCTAAGAAAAGACTGCCTCATGATCAACCACGAAAGTCCAACACATGAACTTGATTGTTGTTGATTACATGGATTCTCAGCCCATAATTCAGGTTTATGAGAAACCGGAACAGCGGGCCAAGGAGACGTAAACCCGTCGTTCAGCTTTATTCGCATCATTCTGAACATGGTTATAGCTGACATTTCATGAGAAAGTAGGACCCCATTCAGTGCGGCGCCATGCAATGTGATGTTTCACACTGATCTGTGGTCTACAAACACCTTGTCTTCCTCGATGCCGACTCGTGGCAAGAGTGGCCGCAAAACAGAATACTTAGTTCACAGTGGCAGCAGTAGGGATGATGAAGGCACGTCCCTGAAGGGGCCAAATGCTCCGTGCTAGACCCGATCGAGATCACCCGTTGTAGACATATGGGATACACCTCGAGCGACGTCATCCCGTTGACTAAAAGTACGGTTTATATACACAAACCATTCAGCCTTTTCAAGCTAAATACCTAAACACATTCCTGTCCATATCACTCCTTTCCAAATACTCCTCTTCAACCAACGAATCAATCCTCTTCTTGATCATCGGAACCTGCGGCGCAAAGTGCTTCTTAACAGCATCAATCATCTCGACAAAGCCATTTCTTTCCTTGCCTTCATTATACGAACCACTGCAGCGTCGATAAACGTGTTTATGATCACCTTCAATAGCCCTTGCGTCCTTTTGAGATTCCTTGACCTTTTGGTTCCATGTAGCGGCATCAGAAAGACGAACAGTCAGAGAGCACACGAGGTTGACGTACCGAAACTTTCGCCTGAATTGAATTGATATGGATCTTTGACCGAGCGTCGACAAAGTCATTATTGAAGAGGAACACATCCTTGTCTTTGACCTCAGCGCTCATAGGAACTTTCTTCAACACCCTCTTCTTCCCACAAGCCAAACTCTGCAGCATGCGTCGAAACTTGTCGTCAACTATAAGAAAAACCCAAGAAGCGCGATCAGTGGTTCGCGTTGACAGAATAAAGATGAAAAAGCAGACGCACGGATACCAGTGGCCTCCTTGATCTCCGTGTAGCCCAACTCGGTAGACTCGTTGAACAGTAACAACACCAACCCTTGGAACATACTAACAGAAAGCTCCTTCGGTGCAGCTTTGAATTGTGCCCTGACATCCATAGTACCAAGGAAATGATCCCAGGTCAACTTTCGCTTCGGATGCCTTTTCTGGTAGTACTTTCTATCATACGCGAGCAGTTCTGCTTGCATCTAGAACGGATGACAATATCTGGTCAGCGCCGTAGAAAGGACCTTGAAAGACAACAGACACACGTCGGGTGGTAAAATAACCGCTTGGTCCGGCGTGGGGAAAGGCCAAGCACTCGTTTGAAGCACCATCACAAACAGTTCCTGTCCCGGACTATCGTCTCGGAGCTTCGAATGATAATCCGCCATCATCTCCCGTGCCAAATCCATATCAGTAAGCATATTCTGCGCGTCATCGAACTCCGAGTTGTAGTCTGCAAAAAAAAGGGGAAAGGTCAACCACACGTGCGCACAAACGACGCCCAAAGAAACATGAGAAAAACGTACGATCCCTCAACGTCTTCAACATCTTCTTCTCAAACGCATCCGAAGCACTCCTCTGCATCAACAACCTCTTCGCCAGCTGCCGATGATAACACCTCCTAAACACATCTTTATCGTCCGTATACCGATACAGCTCCAAGACTTTATTTAGTCAGTGAATCCCAAAATTCAGCATCAGTCATGGTTCCCTGTCCTTTTCGAAGAATCTTGTCAAGGTGTTTAGCGAGAGCCTCAGCTGGCTTCATCCTACGAGCTCGGAATCCGAGCATGAAAGCGTCATTTAGAGCATGTACGAAATCTTGATCAGGCTTCTTTACGATACTGTTGGATGCAGAGGGAGACTCTGGCGGAGGCTGGGCTTCGGAGACGATGAGGAACACGGTATTGATCAGGTCCTCGGCGAGAGCTTTAGCGGTCAAGAGGCTTTCAACCATTGTAGTTTCGGTATCTTGAACGATACGTTTCACTTCTTCCTGCATAATTCATTGCCCATCGATCAGATGTTTGTAGAGGAAAGAACACGTAAACTGATGACGCACGCGGAAATACTCCCCAAAGGCGATACACATCTGTTTCTTGTGTTCAGTTCTAACGTAGAGCTCGTACATCTTGAAGAGAGCGTCGGTCTCTTTCATGTTTAGGTATTGGCTGGTAGCTGGTTCGCATGTTAAGGGGAGTCAGAAATCGTGCAACAGGCGAAAAAAGATTTTCTCACCAGTACTCGCAAGCCACTCTGCCCTGCCCTCCATCAACGATCACTCAGTTGCTTCTTTGATCCCACTCCAGCTCATCGAGAGGAATATCACCTTCGTGCGTTCAACCTCGCTGTCAATCAAGGCATGGACGTCCTTCAAGAACTGGTCAGGATGTTCCTTAAGCTCTTCCGCCTTCCTCGTAGATTCTGCTTTGTAATAGGCCCGAGTGGTGTTTTCGAAGCGTTGGTATTGGCCGTGTAGATTGAAATAGTTGAACAGCTTCGTAATGTTATCACGCAGAGGATGGGGTTCCTGTTTCATGAATGATGAATCAGATAGGGAAACCCAACACGAGATGAAGAGTTGAATTGCGAATTCTGGGAGTACCTTTCTCCATGCTCGTCATGTGCCCATTTGGTTACACTCAGGCGAATGAGCTGTTCAATCGCCTGATCTTCGAAGATTCTCGCGTTGAACATAGTATACATGACGTCACTGTTCATTTTCATTTAGCAATGGCTTGGAAATGAGTAAACATAGACTATTATGCTCACTGTAGGTTATTCAAACCTTTCACTGTCGGCACGTACACCTGGTCAACAAATCTGAGAGCCCAGCGCAATATACTCTGAGCGAGAGGGGATGAATATTACGAAGACAATTGTAAAAATGGCAAAAAATGAACATACCTCTTGGTCATGATACCAATCGCAAACTTCGACCAATAGCTGAGTCCACTCAGCGCCTTGCACATGTGCATTCGACTCCATCAGTCCACGAGCAAGACGAATCATGCATTGCTCGAGCTCGAGTTTGATATCATTGTAAAGGTCTCGACCTCGGCCTTGCTTGCAAACCACTGCCCGACAACGGTTGTAGATTCCTCCGCAAGTGTCGGGTAAATGATTGAAATCCGCTCCTTGAGTCAAAATCATCTTCAAAAAACGCTTGATAACGCTACGATCGTCTTTCACAGGTGTCGTCTTGGGCTTGTTAACTGGACAACCCTTTGAGCAAGTCACATCTAACAGAACAGAACAGACGTAAGCGACGCACTAAAATCCCCTGCAATTTGTATCTTGACAACATTATTGGGTCCACCCTTAACGCTACTACTCGGATTCCTGGTGACTTTGGCTCTAGAAGCAGAAGCAGACGCGATATCAATGTTGGTGTCTAATCGCGCAAGTTTTTGAATAGGTGAAGCTGACTGTGACGTGCACACAAGAGACTCTCAGAATAACAGGAATAAGGACTGTGATTCCAAAAGTACTGAAGAAAATACAAATCAGGTCTACTCCATTTAAATACTCGAGGCTAGGTACAGGTACCATATTCATCCGTAGATGGGAACAAATCGAGTAACCGCTCGGCGCGCGTTACATACACCCTCCTGGGCTATATGGTGGCCCACACGAAAGAGTTAGCTGTATAAGTAACAAAGATCTTGAAATAAAAATGAAGAAATGGTTGGTGAAGTAAAATGAATGAAAATGAGACAATGGGGGAGTGAATAAAATTCCTTCTGCTCAAAGCTAGATTTCCATTCCATCCAGAAAGCCACTGCCTGAGCTACCACTCCCAGACGGTGAGTAAAAAGTGTCCTTCTTCTTGCCCAACCTGGCCTAAAGAACAGGGTTGACGTAGGCAAATCCTCCTGCCACATGTCCAACTGACATCCTCTTGGCCTTGACCTCGGCCTTTTCCTGCAGAGCCTGGTTCCTCCATTTATTCTGATGCATGGCATCATCAATTGCGATGTTGTTAAGGCGATCCCACTTCTCCTTTGGGACTGAGATGGTTACTGGGGAAAATGATTTCCTTATCTACACATTGATAAGATGCGACGAAGAAGCTTTTGATAGGAGGGGATGGGTAATCAAGGTGGTTTTCTCGTCCTCGATGGTGGAGTTGGGTTTGAAGTTGAGGTTAGGAACAGCAAATTTGTAGTTGGCAATGCAGGTGTTGTAGGCATTGGCAAAAATGAAATACCCATTGTCGGGAACCCACACATTAATGACAATGTCCTTTTCACGGGTGGCCTGATCATAACCCAGGTAAAGAGTGAGGGCGACAGCTGGGACATAAATGGGGATAATAGCATCCGGATGGGGGTCTTTGTATTCGAAAAATGATGGGTGAGAGCATTTGATGCAACCGTCATTAGGACCATGACCCGGGAGATAGGTAAGGCTGGGGATAGATTTTGGGGGCATGTTGGATGGGTTTAGTGATGGTGAAGAGTGAGATAGGAGTGGTGATGTTGGAAGAGAAGCAATGGGTGACAGTGAAGGGGGTTGATAGGAATTGTCAGTGTTGCCACCACTTTTAAAGGAAATGGACTCAGGGTCAAATAGGATTATGCTTACCTGAAGTCTATCTTCACCACTGCTATTGGGCTCAGGAACTTCTTCAGATGGACCTCTAGTGAGGTTTGAAATTTCCTTAGCACCCACAAGGTCCAGATATTTGGCTAGACAGGGGAGGCCATTCAATTTGGAGTAAGCCATCCAAGTCACATCCCCAGTACCTCTGTTGTACTTTGAACATGGCACCTAAGTCATGACCCCAGCGGATCTTCAGAACAACTCAGACAGCCACAGACAGTTCAGCAGCTCAGACAGTGAGATTCTAAACACCAATGCAAAGCACAGGTCTCTTTATTAGGTCTTGTTTCTCTCTATGAAGTTAGCCCTTCTGCTGACTGGCCTCTAATGGTGCAGTGGCAGAATTGGTGGGTTTGCTTGAGGATTCTTGATGAAAACTTCTGGCCTTATATACACTACTGCTATTTAAATATTATTTGCATGTATGGTATCTCACTATTGTACTATATCTAGGCAGTATAAGGAAAGATTGCCTTTCCTGGGCTATTCTGAGAGAATTTGTGTATTATTATCCACAAGTAAATACTCCAACTAGGATATATCTTACTGCATATCTCAGTCCTGAGTCATGTTGTGCAAGTATTGCGTGCTTCTTCTGAAACTTGCTTTACCAATTGTCTTATGCACCATGTGGTGTGTCTCTGTGTCCCTGTTCTAGATCATAGGTCTGCACTAGTCGTTACTATATCCTTAGAAGCATTTCTGCTACTTCAGCAGATTACTTTTATCTGCACTGGACACTATCCCTACTTCCACAGTAGCATACTTAGCTCAGTAAGGGATATTGTAGCTCTTGTGCCTTCTCAGAACCATCACATCCACCAGGATGAGTTCACCGACCTCTCTGAGAAGTAATTTCCAATTCATGGGTTATCAGTTACACACCATGTGGTCCATCCAACCCTGAATGCTCTTGGTATCTTTTAACACTGGAGTCACTTCGTACTCCTGTCATATCTCCTATATCCCTACTGCTAGTACTCATTCTGTATAGCAGTAGACACACTGTGGTTCTCTTTATACTTCTTCAGCCACTGTATATAGTCTTGGCATGGGCAACTTCTGCTGCCAAAGTAGGCTAGTCATACTTCTGATGCTTTGGAATTACTTGGATGACTCTTATCATGCTCAGGTACAGCACTGCACAACTGGTCTGCTGTCTATCAGCTGTCTGATGTGCTCAGCAGCAATCCTATGATAGTCTCTGGAACTTCAGAAGTTGCTTTGGATCTCCCTGTTCATTGTCCCATTGTTGAGTAGTTGACTTCCTACTTGCTCATTGTTCCTATTCCCCTTCCATCTTGCTCTTGATTGACTTCAGTGCCAGTTGGCATGGAAAACAAATGTTCCTGCCACTTCCACAGATGTGCAGGCTTCCTACAGTTTTCAGAAGTATGTCCTGGCTCTCTCTTGTTCATAGTATATTCTTTATCATGAATATAGCGAACTCTAGTTGTGCCTAGTCTTTTACTAGCAGATCAAGCCTCTCTCTAGTACTCAATTTCCTTACTTCTGTAGCTAATATATCTGCAGAAGTTATGTAAAATTGCTTAAACTGTGTAATCCATGTAGGAGGCGTGATAGTGGCCAAGGACAATAAATTTTGATTGTTGGTGACCTGAGTGGCAGCTACCCAGACACAATATTTCTTGACCCTTGTTACAAGCATATTTGTCTCATTATAAAGACTGGTTAAGGAGATTGAAGAAGAAAACATTGAATGGGGTTGAGCCAACAGTACTTGAAATTTGTGGTAGGACAAGGCCAATAGAGAGCTGTTGAGATTGGGGTTGTGGAAGCAGCAAGCCTGTGTGATTATCTTCAGCAGTATTCCAGAACATTCTGTAGTGACTCAAGCTCCAAGCTTTTTAATCAACACTCTCACTTATTGTAGAACATTCTAGATACATTTTAGAGTAAATAAACATGCAATGGGTGATGTGCTCCATCATCAGTTTGCCCTAATTCAAGCCAATCTTACCATTGAGTAAAATCACAAACCTTCCTTACTCCTCATCATCTAATCACTCACACCTGGAAATCCAACAAGAGCTACTTCATAGTACACTGTGGGTGAAAAAAACACTAAAAAATGTAGCATATGAGTTCTAAGCAGTCACTTGTAGAATCTGGAATGAGTGATCATCACGTCAAAGGAGCATAGCAATCACATACAATGATTTGTAACCTGAACATCACTGAAAATGTATATTCACTGTGAATCAGCACTGATCGGTGTCTTGGATATCTGTGCTTGCACCTTACAGTGAATAGAAAGTTAGGGACCACCTCCAATCGGTTCATAACAGGATCCCGACACACTGCATGGGTGATATCATTTTTCAAGGGCCAACTAAGCCACTGGCTTGTGAGGAGATTTTGGAATCATGTTGCTCATCTGGAACGAGAGGCAAAGGTCGTGCGCGCTTAAAGATAAAGGGAAATTGCACTGAGGGTACTAAGGCGTTGATACCAGTTTCCACTCCTCAGACCCAGGGAGAGGTAGCCTGCTACGTACAGCCCGTCACTCGCGGATTATGTTTAGGCACAGGTACAATAGAAGATAGCGACTAACCTTTGAGCGTATAGCACCCGGAGGTAGTCTGATTATAGTTTGATTAGTCTTGATATGTGAGCTTTCCGTGTACTGTATAAGAGGAAATGGCCTACAGGAATTTTCTGACAGGTAAATGGTATTTGTGGGTAAAAGATGTGAGCCAATGCACCAATATGGCTAGGTAGACCTTCGGATTGCCGCTCTTGACTGGATAAAAACGAACTACCGGCCGGCATGAAGGTCCTACCATCAACATCTCCACATTTTAGTTGGAATAAGAGTGCTAGTGTGCCCTTATACAGCTGAAGGGTTTAATTTTACATCAGCCGGACGAAGGTAGAGCCACGAGGAGGGACAGCAAACCAGGGAATGGTCTAGTGACATTCTTCCGCCCCCGTGTTTATCGGCACGGTTTGACAAGGAGACCTGTCTCACCACTAACACTTCGGCCTTCTTGCCTTTACGTTATTGCTGCCCTTTTGAAGAGACCACGTGCATAGCATCTCCAGCATTCAAGGGGAGAACCACAAGTAGTCCGTAAATAGCAGATAGGTCGGGCTGTCTCGTTTGTTCGCAGCATCGGAGCTTTGATTCCCGCACAAACCTTTGAGGGCAAGGAAAATGACGTGCGTCGAAGTAGAAATGTGTTTTGTCCAGGGCGGAGGGTAAGGCAGTGAAGGAGGCGAACCATGCTCGGTACGAAATTCCACGCACGGATCAGACTTCGACCTTCCCATTAGGACAACCTTCAAAGCAATCGTGACCTCAATGAAATAAAGCTTAACAAAAGTCCAACGACAGGTTGTCATGAACGATAAACAGGAATTGTTATTGTTGAGGGTTGTTCTACAACAATCCAACTGAGATCCAAGAACATAATCGAGACCCTCTGAACCTTCCACGGTGTTTATGCACCGAATGTCATATGAGCTCAATAGCTATTCTACATAAAATGCTGGAACCCTGGAGAACCGATGTTCGCAGTCGAATCTCAATGCGCAGATGGAGAGGGATAGGTACTGGCCTGGGAAAAGGAAAGCTTTCGAATTCTCTGATAGATGCAAGATTGGCATTGCTTTGCAATAGCGTCATCTCCCGGCGCCTGTACTTATAGTTAACACATCCAACTTCGGCTTAGCGAGAATCCTGCTCAACGGCACCATCATCAGCGTTCATTGTCGTCAGAGTCGTCCTGGGTCGAAGAATGAGCCTGAGATCGGGAGAATGGGTGTCCATAGCAATGCGGATAATGTATTCAGGTAACAGGTGATCTCATGGCGGGGAAGACCTAGGTACAGGTAATTCAGGCATCTTCATGGCCCACTGCCATTGCTTCCATCAAAGGTCCGGACTTCCATATCCGTCAAGCCAGGGGATGTCGCTCAGAATGTTCCCAAATATGGACTTCGGAGCCACATAGGTGCGGTTTGGGTCTTGCCCTGTTTAAGGAAGGTTTCGGGACAGGTGTATTGTTCATTTTTAGACCTACTGTACTACTGTACTGAAACGTCAACGGTTCCCAAGATTCACCACTACCTTACAATATAGTTGCGGTGGGTTATTACACATGGGTAAGTGAAGGCAATCGCACTGCGTTTCAAACGACACCTTTGACAGAGAATACGCCGAGGTAACCTGAAGAACACCGCATATGCTACACAGTGATATAATGGTCGCCTCATATCGGTTTCTGGGACTACCGATGTAAATTTGAGGTTGAAAGCTGAAATTCACAGATGTCAGTTTGAATGCCGATATAAGCGGTGACAGTCCACTCAAAAACAATCGACTATGGATTGAAGGAATAAAAAAATAGCAGGCTCATACCAGTTCCAAAACGTATAAAAGGCCTTCTTATAACAGCAAGGAGACATTAAACTCCGAGCTCTTCACAAAGCACATATTCCTCGAGATGTCTCCCAAAACTCTACTCGTCTTCTGCGATGGCACCGGTAACGATGGAGCCCTGGCTCCTCCACGTAAGAGCGTTTCACTGACTTGTCAATTCCAACACTGATCCATCACACAACTGTAGGCTCTGGTATGTGATTTCTCTGATAGCACACCCACCATGGTGCTTAACATCAAGTCCAATGTCTAGAGGCTGCCATTGTCACCCAAGCTACCTTCGATGATATCCCGAATGGTGGTGGTGGTGGTGGTTCTACCCAGTATGCCACGAATATCTTGCGTCTCTGTCAGTCTCTCCATTCGTTTTTTTCAAACTGGATATAATCTGATCGATACGTACTATTATGACTAGCACGTTCCGTTCTACCTCTTGACAAGTGAGTGACAGTACTGGAAAAAGAAACAATCGGCCACTAAGTTAAGTACATGCGACGCCACCACATAGAAAAGGGAACCCGCAAATTGTTTTTTACCAAAGTGGTGTTGGCACCGAAGCAGACTTTGCAGGGGAACAAGTCACGGGAACAGGTCCTATGCGTAAGCTTCTCTTTGTATCTAACGAAGAACATGACTAATGATTGCTACTTCAATAACACGCAGAGGCATTTGGTACTGCTGTCGGTGAGCTTGCGTTCTCCCCAATTTCGGTGGCGACTAAATAATGATGCTTGTCTCAAAGCGAGTAAAATTCGCGACGCATATGTTTTTATTGCACAGAACTTTGAAAAAGGGGATGAGATCTGTATCTTTGGGTAAGGAATTATCCTCCAATGAATTGACGTTGAGATCTGAGATACTGCTTTTTCATTCGCATGTAGATTTTCCAGGTATGACATCAGGCTTGACTTGGATTTGAAGCCTTTTGCTCACCAAATACCTGCAGGGGTGCTTACACTGCCAGGAAGCTCTCTGGGTTAATTGTCAGTGAATTTTCCTTGAGCCATGTAAAAAAAAACTAACCTTTAAACCAGGATGTTATTGGTTTGTTGAGTCGCCAAAATTTGAGTTATTTCTTTGAGGTTTGGAGTCAACTTGTCAGTGGGAAGCCACCTCCAGAATTTGTTGACACTCGATTTCCCGAAATTAAGTAAGTCTCACATTTGGAGACAAGAGGTGCTTGCTAACAGTTCAACATTCAGATGTGTCGGAGTGTTTGACACTGTGGGCGCTGTTCTGAAAACAATTGATGCTTTGAATATCAAAGATACAAGTCTCCCGGCAAAGGTTAAGGTTGCCCTCCATGCAGTCTCCCTACAGGAAAACAGGGATATGTTCCTCCCCACTTTATGGACTGCTCCAACCGGAGGGTTGAAAGAATGCAAGTACAAATGGGGAGTTGTTAAAGTAAGCCATTCCCCTAATTCTCTGTCTTCAGTTGCTAATTTTGCTCTCAGGGGCCAATCATGCTCCATGGAATTGAAAGTCCCCTCGTTCTCATGCCACTGGTGGCTGACAGGGCTGTGTGAATTTCCTGACTGGAGTCTTGATTCAGACAGAGCTAGAGAAGGTGTAATGTGAAGTTCTGGTTACTGTATAGTTGAAATGCTGAATAAGCCTTGCAACATCACACTTTGCTGCAATCCCTTATTAACAGTCATTTTACTACATCTACAGAAATTAGGCCATGAATGCAATTGTAAATTCGTTTTAAGACCATCACCATAAAATCAGCACCAGTCTTGTATAAATCAACATTGATTTATAGTATATTAACATAAATGAAGTGTTTTATGATATTTTTACAATTTCAGCATAAAGACATAAATCCAGCTACCTTCACTCAAACTAGTGGTGTCAAGCCTGGTCCAGTGGGGCAGTCAGGTATAAATTCAGCTAGTTTTTAGTCCAATTTTCAGTAAAGCTTTATTAGGATGAAGGTCGAAAGCCTTGCACAGACCACAAAAATAGCAAAGAAACATTAATTGTAAATCTTTGCATGCATCACCATGTAATGTCAAGCTGACAAAAAAGGAGAGTTGGTGTGCTGTTGGGTTACCAGGCACAGTCACAAGGTATGCTGTTTTGTTATGAAGCAGCAGGGTCGTAGGCAGCTGAGATGTAGTTGTGCTTCCACTTTTACTCGTGAAGGTCAGAAAGTAAGCAGCAGGAATCAATTTAGGGACTCACGTTTGTGAAGGAGTGGTCGCGGTTCTTTGTTGGGTGCCCTGAGGAGGGATCATAACAGGTGTCGTAGGTTGTGAATGTGTAGTAGTGGGTGGAGGTAGCGGTTGTTGACCCCCAATGGTTATTGGGTGGGAGTCAATAAAGAAGGGAGTCCTAGGGATGTCCTTCAATCACAGTCTATCTTTCCCAAGTATTAGGGGTTTCTTACGGTTTGTCAGCTGGACCGGAGATAAGAACGTTCAATGAAACTTCGGAGAGGTTATACGCAACAATAGTCACTGGAGCTCTTCATGGAACCGTTCAGTACGGCTATGACAAATTAATAAGCCAGAGTCTACATACGGTCTATCGTCGATGAAGCTAATTAATGCAGTCCCCTGAGTCCCCCCCCGACTGTGGAGAACCAACTTGTCCCAATGGCTTCTCACCAGAGCGGGTCTTCATGAGTTGAAAGCTTGTTGGATCACTCGGACTTCGGAACCATGTTACAACCTTCACTTGTTCTGATGGTACATTTGCCGGAAGAGCATCGATAATAAACGCTCCGGAGGAAGAAGTAAGGGAAAGGAGTGTAATTCTATTCATGATGAAATAATTTAGTATTTCTCTCTGCCATGCACAGGCAACCATAAGGTACATACAAGCAGAAAATGTTGCTACAGTGAGCCCTCATGCGGAGAGCTGGGCAGGTGCCTTCAACAGCAGGAGTAGAAAGAGGGAGAGGAAAAGATGGGAAAACTCATGATCTTTAAGCTGTTATAGGTAAACTGTTGGTTTCACAGCATCACCGTCTGTTTGATCGCAAGATCGAAGCAAGTAATGATCTGAGCCGCACCTCCACTGAGTTACAAGGTAGCGAAGTCCCATTCTGGAAAGTGTTTCATGTCGCATCTTGAATCATGACTCATGAGTTAGGGTTGATGGACATGAAAAATGCAAGATTATGATCATTTTCACAAAGAGGACACACAAACCTTCCGGTGTTGAGAGCTTATGACCTCTACCTTAATGTAACACCTGACATCCAGAGTATATTATATAGGACATATTCAAGTTAGATAAATTTGACCATTGTGAGGCTAAATACTTGCTGCTTATCTCAATATCACAGAAATAATGTACAATTGATGGATAACCTTGAAAGCTTGCACTCATGATTGGCAGTTTTAAGGCCAAATATGTAGACATGGGGAGTAAAGAATTTCGACTGATACTACTGTTAGAGATTTAAAGGACTGTAGAACATATAGTGGAATTTAGCTATTGTAACTATGCAGTACCAGCATGAGAGCTGTAATCAGGTGGAGCTGATTCTCCTTCTAAGGCTGCTATCCTCCGCTTCAGAACATCAACCTCATAACGGAGAATCTGTACAGTATCATCTCCCTCATTTGGTCCACTTGTAACATTCATAATTCTATCTCCTGTGCCTGAGCCCTGTGGTGCATGTTCATGTGCCTCCAGCTGAGCAGGCTGTTCTCTCTGTTGAACCATAGCCCCATTTTTCTGAATCATATTTACTGTTGATGTTGTGGTGCCGGAAAGTCGTGATGAAGTCAGAAATGGGGTCGAGTCTGTATGTATTGAATCACAAAATATTCATTTTCAGATGAATTTTGGCCAAAAAAGACTTGAATCACTTGATATACTCACCAGAAGTTCTCTTGTTTCTTTGTTTCAAGAGCACAACGATGAAAACAGCAAGGACAAACAGACCTCCCGCTGTACTTCCTACAATAGCACCCACATCTGGCTTTCTAGATGTCTCTGTAGCTCCTGATATTGAAATGGATGTTAAAGAGCTGGTATGAGAACAGAGAAAGGGTCTTTTAGTGAAAGATATCTAAACATGGAGTCAACTCACTCAGTTGAAGTACTAGCAACTCCTGTTGGTGATGGATAATTGCTAGTTATTGTTGCTGGAGAGTTGACATTGGACCTTGTTGGCAATGTATCTTTAACATGTTTGAAGACACCTAACAATGAGCTTACCACTGGAAAGATGTAGTAGTCGGTGGAGTTGGCGGTTGAGTCACCGATACAATTGTTGTAGAAAGCGTTGGAGCGGAGGATTTCCCTACGATGCTGATTAATGAGCCCGTAAAGAAGCTTTAATCAATTTGTTAACCGCTCATTGCCTCCATTAGTCAAACGTTCTTACGGAAGGAACGCCGTGTCAAGGTTGTTCGCCCAGATCATGACTTGGCTTCATGAGATAAATTCAATGTCATTCGCCTGGATTGCATGTGTCTAGCGCTGCGTACCTTCCAGCCCCGGTGAAGGTGACTGCGAAAGTGCCTTGGGTTTGTTCCTTCTTCACTGAAAAAGTAGGGCCGATCGGGAGGTATAGTTGACTGCCTCGGGTCTGTATGAATTGAAAATGTGTCGGGTCTTTATCCTGGTCTCGGGTCCATGTTACTGTTTCCACTTGTCCATCCGTTACGGTGGCCGGAAGAGCATTGATTGTCAATGCTTTTGAGAAAGGAAATATGGTAATGAATATGAATCTGGTCAGAATAATCAGCACATCTCCTGCCCAAGTAAGTGGCTAAGATACACTCACGAGCGGACAGCAACGCGACAATAGAGCCTCATGCGGGGAGCGAGCTTGTAATTCCAAAAGTGAAAAATGGGAGAAGGGGAAAGGCAGGGATGAAACCGTTTACAACTGCCTTTAGCTATGTTATAGAACGACCATCTTTTTTCACAGCATCACCCATCTGTCGAATCGTAAGAAGATGGAGATGGGGCCGTTGATCAAGACTCATGTCTTTAACGTTGATTTTCAGGTCCTATTCTGGAAGGTATTGCATGTTTGCTACCTGAATCATGCTATGAGCGAGTAGTAGTGTTGATGGAAATGATGAAACGGTCGCCACTGTGATGGTTCGGCTTTAAAGGGAACTTGGGAGAGCCGGACATCTGCCGTCGTTGCCTCGACTGACTCCGTTCCCACGGTACACGGTATTTGTGGACAGATGAGTATAATTACTAGTACCTACGAAAAAGATTGAGCTAGTTCATCATCATGTTCTATTAGTTATGATTCTGATCCTGGCAGAAGCATTATCAGTTTCCAATATGGATACAAACTCGAAAGTTCTTGTAAGAAGGAGTCCCTGTGTCCACTGATGGTCAGGAAAAATGAGCCGGATCTGCACCCGAGGCAATAAGGCTGGCCAAGCACTCACTCGATGCATCTACATTCAATGATCAAGCATCTCCGCAGGAGGTTCATCGCAAATCTCTCTTGCCCATTCTCCCTCCTGCAACTCCCTTAGTTTCTTAATCCTGTCTCTGACTTCTCCAATAGTCGAGGGTATCGAAGGTATACTGTCCGTCGAACGCGTCCGATCAAGTAAATCAATGAGTTGCCCCTGTAGCTGGAATATCCGTTTTTCGATATCCATCTGCCTGTCCGTGCGCGGAGCAGCTCCACCATAGTAATAATACTCGCTAGGCTCGACTGTCGACGTGAACTCTGAAGCTGCATAGCTCTCATTTGCCGAGTCGGATTCGGTTATCGTGTAAATGGTGTAGTCGGGCCCTTGAAGCGATGCTATATCGGAAGAAAGGTGTATCGAGGTATCGGTGGTAGATCTCTCGCCATGGGTTGAGACTTCGGAGATGACGCTGAGTCTGGCCCTATTGAGCGACTCTAAATCCGATGGAGGGGGCTCGGGAACGCGTTCTGCCGACTTGATCATCTTCTCTCGATAAAATGCCTCGAGTATACCCGGTGTGGAACGTATTTTCCGTTTCTGGCGATAGATACATATGGTGAAGAGAAGAAGAACTATGAAGGCGATGACGCCAAGGATAACTCCAACTATGATACTTAGATTTGGAGAATGTGATTGAGTTGAGGCCGAGGAGCCGACGGGAGGTTCTGAACCAGATGTAATTGTGGCAGAGGTAGGCGGGAGCCCGCTTTCATTGTTCCAGATGTCCTTGTTATGGAACTAACCCCTGCAGGTTGGTCACTAGCTATAGCCCCCCGCATGCTACTATCAGTTTTCGTCGTCGAGCTCGTAGTTGCGGTACTGCTGGTTGACCCCGAGCTTGACGCAAGGTATTGATCCCACCAGTTTGGTTCTACAGTAGAACTGGATGGTCAAGGCTGAGTGGCTCTAAATGGTCCCAGGGTATAACGGTTTATAGCAGGGTGAAGGACTATTGTAGTCCTGAGCCTCAGATCACTTGTATGAACACGACAAGGTTTTAATAACCGAGGTATGTATGTTTACAAGTGGTAAGAAAGAAGCTAAAGATTTATCTACGTAGTCTAGTCTTTATATAGTAGCCATCAATGATAAACAAATGTCAACACATAGAGTTCAATTACCGGTGTGGGCGTTACACCCTCCCCCACCAATTTGAGTCCACGGGCTCAAACGTTAACACAGAACGTTGAGTGAGTTGAAACAACTCAAAAGTATTAGAGTTGTTAATTGAGGGTGGAGTTGTTGTTCGATGTCCCCGCCATTGTCGCATCTGAGTCAACGTTTGGAACATTAATGTTGACATCAGGATTAGAAGAGACAGTGTCGGGGTGCTGGAATAACACCCAAATCACTTGGAGGAGTGTTAATTCCTGAGGGAGCTGTCGCAGTTCCCATGGGAGTATTGGGAGTGTGAATTGCACTCGAGGAAGCTGTCGCAGTTTCCAAGAGGCTCAAAATTGGGATCATAGTAGGTGGTTTAAACTCGATAGTGCCATTTGCATAATAACGGTTGTCATCAATCCCGGCGGGAATTCCTTGAGTTTGAATCAAGGGGAGGATTTGAGAATGGAGCTGACTCTGTTCGTGATTGTTATGGACATCGGAAGTGTTTCTAGGGTCCATTAGCCAAAGGAAGCAGAAAAGAGGGGAGTTGTCGATAATGAGAGGTGATATGCCTTGTATCTGTAGGAACTCAGCGAGAGAATGAGTTGTCATGCTACTAATGTCGCCCTTGAACGAATTGATTGGAGGAGTAGGCAGGGTGATTGGAATATCGTTGATAAATGAACGATAAAGTCCAGGAGTGAGGGCAAGTTCTGTGTATATTTGTTGATATTTCATATGAAGTTGGGGAGATGCTCTGGAACGATGGGTAGGTGAGCACAGATAAAGCTCTCAAAGTCCATGGATAGAGCAAATAGATATTGATCCATTATGAAAGGTACATATTTGAGTCAATTGGGGATCCAATAGTAAGTTGTTTGAATGCCCAGAGTGTATAATCTTCAATGGGGGCTCATTTCTGAGGTTGGGAAGGTGGGTTAGGCGTTGAATTCGATGCCATAGGAGCTGAATTGGTTCTGTTAGTATTAACAGAATGATTGGTGCTAGATGCACCACTTTTATTAGATTCCCACTTCACCTGCATAAATTCAGGGGTGTAGTGTCGAGTCATCAGTTCCCATTGAATGACGTTGTTTTGAGCAAGTTGAATTAACAAACTAACTCAAAAGATGCTATATGCGAGTGGGGTTCTGGCATTGTCAAAGGTTCCACACAGAGAAATCTGATTGAACTTAAGATACACCAAATAATAGACTTAGAACTTAGTCTAGAACAGGGTGTGAGGTTATATATGTGCAGGCAGAGACAGAAAATAGCAAAACAGAGTCAGAACAAGGTCTATAAGAGACTTGAACTGGTATATGACAGATCAGAACAGAACAGCACAGTCAGACAGAATCAGAATGACCAAACAACCACTCAGGGATGCTTATAGTCACAGACAGAACAGCAGACAGGACAGAACAGCAGTAATGGGCAACAGACCCAACAATAACAGACAGAGACAGAACAGTGAGGGCAACAGACCCTTAAACAGTAACAGACTCAGTCAGAACAGTGCCAGTTTCAGTTCAGATTTGTTATATATCAGTTCTGAGATCAACTCAAGAACAAAGTTCAGATTCAGGTTCACTGACTTCAAGTCAGGGCAGGTTTTATCAGGTAAATTCATCTATTTGGCTCTAGGCCAGAAACAAGGTGAGATACAGTACTACAGCAAGTACCACAAATTGTACAGTGCTATGGCAGGTACCACAAATTGCTTAGAGGCTTTGCAAACACAAACCTCATAGCTTATATACTGTCTACCTATCTATGCTTACAAATACTAATATATGGTTGCTACAAACTGATACAAATGCAGAAATTGTCTATATACGGAGAGGAGAGACCAGAAAAAGAAGTTGCAGACAATATAATATTATTCTTTGGAGTATTCTCGACATTGGCATGTGGACACATCAGTCAGTGGGCTATAGATGTGCTGTTGACTCATAATCATGCCATCTGGTGGTGATAATCTCAGTCAGCTACTGGTATCATCAATAATCTGGAGTCAGGGACCTCAGATATCAAATTCATTGGTGTATTGCTATATAAGCAAGGGACAGCATATATACTTTCAGATAGTCACAATTCTGGATCCACAAGTGTTCATGTGCCACTTTCAGAGTTAACCAAGAGGGTTCCTCAAGCGCTCCACTTGGGTGAGTCATCATATGAAGCCAATCAGGTTCATCTGATTGTGAATTGGGTTAAACTGCTTCCACAACTGTGTCAGACCAGTTCTAGGTTGTCATATCGGCCAATGGTTCGGTCCTATACAGTGTTCATAAGTGTTCCCAGTGCCAAGTTCAAATCCCCTTGGTTGCAGATCTGTATATGGTAGATTTAATTGACGAACCATTGTTTGAATGTGTACTTGTCATGTGGGTTTGTCATTTGACTTCCCCAACAGACTAGTGTATTGTAATAATCTTTAATACCCTTAGAGGGTCCATATCTTACTTTGTCAAACTTCCTTGAAGATTGATGGACAGTGGATGTTTGGACACAGTGATCGAGTATTCCAATCACTATGTCTTCAAATGTCCAGTCCTCTCGAGTATGATGAGGACTAGCTACTTCATCATCAAACCATCGTGCACCTTTGTCACTCAAAAGCATACTAATGGTCTGAACATGAATTTTGTTGGCTTTGGGGCCACACATTCTGTTCATGGTCATCCATCATAGCACTTTTAATAGCCATTCTTCGAAGATTTCGATGTCAGCTTGACCTTTGTAATGTTCAGGTTCTGATATCTTAATAGATTTCAGACCTTTGACATAAGGGGTTTCTTCACCCACTTGTTCTCAGATTTGAATCTGATACTTATGGTGGATCTTTTTAGTCCATCGGCGACAATTATAGTCATCCAACTTCTCTATCTCATGCCTTCTAGCCACTCTATCACAGTGTTTATGTTGATGAGTTCTTTTGGAACTCTTCCCAACATCAAGGTCTGATTCAGTACTTTCTGAATTGAATGAATCACTAGAATATTCTGTAGAACTACTATCAGACAGACTATCATCATCCCAAGGAGTACCTTGATGCTTCTTGTGTTCAGGTTTCTTGGAGTTTTTCTTTTTATTATTATAAGATCATCGACTTCAATGATCATTATCTGAATCACTACTGTCACCTCCTGGATTGCCAGGATTACCCCCAGAAGCTCCACCTTGCTGGGGATGTGTGTTGTTGTTATTATTATTATTGTTTCATTGGTTTCCATCATTTTGTGGATTATATTGACAAATATACTGATTGAATTTGCGGTCCCACACCTCCCGAGGTGTGGTATCTTTATCTACTGGATTTGAATCCTCATCAAATCCAATATGTTGGTCAGTGATATTTGAACATCTATATTGACATATATCACTGTTTCTAATTCGTTGGAGAGCCACTCTATCCACCCATGCAGTGGTGGGACCACTTTTGGCTACTTTCGGTGGATAGTGAACTGGCTCAGATGTCGGTGTTGTTGGCCTCAGCTCGGCAATATGAGTGCCGAGGTATACTACGCTGTCATCTTCGGGTACTTCCGAAACTCTAGCGGCCCGAGGTGATATCGAAGTTGGATTACTCACATGTTCCTGATGGCCAACTGAGGTTACTGTCGGAACTATATGGGAGTTCCTTGGTGGGTTGGAAGTTTGTACTTCCAGAAATGAAGATTGTACCAGAGCCATATGGGCTCTGGATGTTGATGCAACTAGCTGCCCTTGATTAGCAGTGGCCTGTTGGTAATAATAAGTCAGACCTTTGCTTTCGGGTGAATTCCCGATGATATCTTTGTATTGGTCCTTGTATGCACGCTGTGAGTTTTCTGCATGCTCATTAATTTGAGTATGTTTCTTTCTCAATTGATCATTAACTAATTCATTAGTTGCAGAAAGATTAGCATAAGCTTTTTTATCTAATGGGGACAAAGGGATTCTTTGTTCTCCAGATGCTGGGTAGATTTCAGCTATAGCTTGTGCATATGACATTAGCATATGAAATCTCTTGTCGCTTTCGTGACGACTTTTGTTTAATTCCAAATTAAACCTATTTCTGAGGGATCGGAAATCATTTCGGGTGTCAGCTGACACCTTCTTTATCAATTTTTCAAATTCATTTGGTGACGTTGTACGTTCTGTTGGATTGTCTGTGGTCCCCAATAGAACTTGGGACTCCTGAAATTCAGGTTGATAGTCAGCCATTGAAAGGTACAATTTTTCGCAACCCCAGTCAACAGAAGCGTTCAACGGTATGATTGGAGCAGATTCAGGTAATTGAATTCCACACGGATTAACTGTATATTTCATTTTCCATTGTTCCTCAAGTGATGGAATTGGAATATTACTACTAGCTCACTGTGAATGGAGGTGGGTCAGGTCTCCATTGTGTATCACAAATGAGTGCAATCTGATTTTAGAGAACGGGTGCCATTGGGGAATCAAGTTTGACGTTGCCAATTGGTGAATGATGTGATGTATCTGAAGGTAGCGGAAAAGGAGGAAGGAAAAGGCGGAACAATGAAACATTTGAAATAATAGGGTAGAGAAGAAATGGAACGTATGAGAGAAAAGATTGATGACGGAATAGAATAGCGAAATAATCAGAGTCCGGCAGAAGGGTGTTTCCTGATGGAATGCTGAAGTGTTTGAAACGTGGCAGCTGTCCATTGGGTGAGAGAAGGTGGAGTGTTTGGATTGGGTGAACAAGGCGATTGGATGTGTGTGGCGGGAACCCTGCCACAGCGGTTAAATATAGTGATTCGGGTTCCGATTCATGCAGCGATTTGACCAGTGATTTTATTCAAATCGCTGACCAACTGGGGACCGGTCAAATAGAAAACAACAAGTTTACTGCATCTATATTGATTCGACTCTGTACTGCACTGTACGCCAAAGTAATGTAAGCAAAATGGGCTGATACAAAGAGAGACAAAGGTATAAAAGGGAGCATGTACTGAGTCAATTTCTACCAACAGGCACCTACTCACTTCATCTCAACTCGAATCATGCTCTTTAAGACTGCCACATTCATCCCTGCTCTTGTTGCTCTCTTTGCTGGGCAAGCTATGGGTAGTGCTCTAATTGCCACAGACCCAGGTGACAAAGATTCTGGTGTTACTGAAACTTTCAACCAAGGCTCACCACCCTGTTGCCCAACAGTTTCTGCCTGTGGACCACCTAACAATAGAGGTCACAAGGCCGGAAGTAGCTGCAAATACTATTCTGGGCCTTCTGACAATTCTCCAGTTCTTTCGGGAAGTGAGTGCCTTTTTTTACCTACTGGAAAAAAGAAAATCACATGGGTTTCTTGCTGTAGCTTGTGTTAACCGGGACGGAAAGTTGATTTGTGTTCCAAAGTGAACACCAGAAGTAACTCTGACTTACTTGATCATGCAAGGATTACATAGGATTCAACTCCATGGATGACCTTTCTTATTAGCAACCAAATTATGAGTACATAACCAATCAATATGATTTTACTGGCCAGTATTGAGGATTCTGTTCACTGTGGAACAATTATTTATTGCAGTTTGCCAAAAGTAAAAAGACTTCAGAATGTAAAGCTAAAAATTTTTGTGGCTCCATTTGTCTACCTGCTGTCCAAGCACATTATTATAAGTACAATCATGTTACTGATATACTCTTCTGATTCAAGGTTTACACCAATTGCAATTTGCTCACTCTTTGTTACATGAATATTGCCAGATCTGTCCTGGAAGAGATAAAGTATATGTATTGTGTCATTTAGATAACTACATAGCAATAATACAGCTCATCAAGACACCTGTTATGTTCATAATGCTATCACTACAGTTATCAGCTAAGGGTCATGATGATTCTCTATACAGTAGCAAGATATATTACTCACTGAGTTTGAGTATACTGACAGATTCAACAGAGCTCAGGCTGGTTCAGGTCATCAACAAGGGGATGCAGCAGCGTGCCAGCTGAGTTGGCTTAGTGGGAGTGGAAGGTTGGGGAAAGGATTCTTTCATTTTCTTTCGAAATTAGGAAATGGGTCGGTTCATTTTGCCTCAACTCGAGGTCAAGCTTCTTGTCTTCGCAGAAAAAAATGACAACGTGTCGGCTTCTACATTGACCCTAGACAAGTTACAACCTACTTAACGTTCAAGTCTCTCAAGGAAGTCGACGTGATCGCGGTCAAGCCAAAATAAAACGTGTAAGCTCCCGATTCTTTCTTGGACCTCTCTATGGTACGCTGAAAACACAGTTAGATGCTCAAGTTTGAACGTATTTAATAAAACGGACTATAAATGGTATCGGATTATATGATGAATCCGGACAACCTCAACCTCACCTCTCTTGAGTATTGACTTGCCCTTCACAAATTTGGGCAGGACATTACTCCAATGGGGACTCAATCACCTGACTGTGGATGAAATCTAATGTGGCAGCATGATTAATGATTCTATCGTCGGGTAGCTGTATGTAATAGTAAAGGACATGTAGTTGAGATGCTGAGATGCAGGTATTTGTGGAGAAAATCAACATTCACTTTTTGGCCAGGCAATAAAGGACTTTTGTTAAACAGGCGAAAGCTGAATGGGGGGAATAAAGTTTGCAGAGCTCTCTGGCACATAGTTGATAACTGATTTGGCTATTATGCCTTGGAGACTCCACCGGCTTGGAAAGCCTTTTACAGATTAATAAATGAAACGATGCCATTATGACAAGAATATGAACGTGTGTTATTCCTGCAGGTAAATCGAAGACATCCTGCTGGAAGCATGATAACTCCATATTGATGACCAGTCTAGCAGAATTGAAGACGTTAAAGCAGCAACTTGAGATTAATGAAGGGATGGACGCACATAAAGCTCGAGGTTATCGATGTGTTTCCATAGTTGACGAGCCGTGCCCTTTAATTTCGGTTTTCGTCAGTCCAAAAAAATCATGACAACTGAAAGACAAAGCCCCGCCGCAACGTATACATACTTATTCTATACAGAGCTCGTCGCATCGATATTCCAGTCTTTCATATTGGACTGTGAGTGACAAGGGTAGCGAAGGCGAATGTGAAACTGGAGTTTCCGTTCGGGTGTCATTAAGATAAAAGGAATGGTTTGTCCAGGACCCTCTTATAAAAAATGGTTTTCCAATACCTGTAAGTACAGTTTTGCGTCGCCACATTCCTTCGCCTTCCTTACTGTTCAACATTTCACGATTGATGCAAATGATGGGACACCACCGGATGTTGATCCAACTGCGCCGTTTCGGGGTGGGCCGGTTTCTCGTTGTCTGCCACCGCATGCCGCACCAACAGCACGACCATACCACCCGTTCAGCCTTTTAGCCTCTCATAAAATTCAACTGAAGTCCCGCTACAACGACTTTTCAATTTCATCCATCACAATCTATCACAACCTGTAAGGGCCAGGACGCCTCAGTGTTTGTTAATCGAGGGTACGTAACCGCGAGAAGTATGGGATTGAGCCAGTTTCAAATATTTCCTTTTCCCCTTCACACTGTCTCAAGAGCCTCCATTCATTTCTTCAGCACTGTGTTTATGCAGCTGGTACTGCACAAAGCAGTAACATACAATGATTACTAGCCCTCCAACTCCTAATGTTTATTTAACAGTCACAACACTGGCACCTTTAATACAATCACCCAGCACACCATGCAAATATCAGTCACAGTACGAGTCCTAATAGATTTGCAGATCATTCTCCCTGAATCCCCAAGGTTTCACCATCCCCTACTCCCCCACTACCCATTCAAGCTTCCAGAATATTCAATGGTCATGAGCAGGCTATTGGACAGTCCTCTCACAGAGAAAGAATTGGTGTGTATCCCTGCCATACCT